>VRYO01002374.1:417999-433668 GCA_009812075.1 Sialia sialis
GAATTCCACATCTGGAATTCAGAAATGGAGAAGAAACAGGATCATGTAATTGTTTGGGGTGGGAGGGACCTCAAAAAAACATCTGGGGTATGAGGTGAGGGAATTCCACATCTGGAATTCAGAAATTGAGAAGAAAACTGAAGCACAGAATGGTTTGGGGGGAAGGGACCCTCAGGATCACCTCACCCCACCTCCCTCAGGCAGCGACACCTTCCAGGAATGAGGAATTCCCTGGAAATTTTGTGTCAGGGCACAATTTGTCCTCGGTGACTCTGAGCTGGCTCTTCCCATCAGCTGCTCGTGCTTCAGCTGGAAACGTTCCTGCAGAGCGGTGCCACCCCTGGCCTGAGTCACAGGTCACCCGTGCGTGTCCTGTCCCCTGCTCTGGCTGAATAATTCCTTTATTTCCCGTCTCACATGGCCCCGGTGGCGCTGGGGCCGCAGCTCTTTTATGTTCTCATTAAAACGTTGTCATTAAAATGTTATAATTAGGAGATGCTTATCAGAAATCGTGAGTCAAGCAGAACGCACCGGGAACAGCATCCAAGTGGAGGAGATGTTTGGACAATAAATAATTTAATCCTAATTCCAGCTGCGTGGTTCATGGGGAGCGCTCGGGGCTCTATAAATATCCCTGGGGCCCCCTGGGCTCCAACATTCTGCTCACGTTCAGCACCTGCACTGAGAGCTGGTGAGACTCTGCCAGGATGGGGGCTGGATTAGGGGGCTGGAGTTGGGGAGTTTGGATTTGGGAGGTTGGGATTTGGGGGTCTGGATTTGGAGGGTCTGGATTTGGGAGTCAGAGTTTGAGGGTCTGAATTTGGGGGTCTGGATTTGGGAGTCTGGATTTGAATCTGGATTTGGGGATCTGGATTTAGGGGGTTTGGATTTGGGAGTCAGAGTTTGAGGGTCTGGATTTGGGGTTCTGGATTTGAGGGTCCGGATTTAAGAGTCTGGATTTGGAAGTCTGGATTTGGGGGTCTGGATTTAGGGGTTTGGATTTGTGAGTCTGGATTTGTGAGTCTGGATTTGGGGAGTCTGGATTTGGGGGATTTGGATTTGGGAGTCTGGATTTAGGAGTGTGGATTTAGGGGTCTGGATTTGGAAGTCTGGATCTGCAGTTTGGATTTGGGGATTTGGATTTGGGAGGTTGGAGTTGGGGGTCTGGATTTGGGGGTCTGGACTTAGAGTCTGCATTTGGCAGTCTGGATTTGGCAGTCTGGATTTGAGAGTCTGGATTTGGGAGTCTGGATTTGGGGGTCTGTAGTTTAGATTCAATTTAGATCCAGTTTAGATCCAGACTTCCTCCTGCATCCTGGATAAACCCAGTTCATTCCCTGATAAACCCGGCTTATCCCTGAAAAACCTGGTTTATCCCCCGATAAATCCGTCTTATCCCCCGATAAACCTGGTTTATCCTCCGATAAACCCCGCGGTTTTACACGAAACCAGACAGCACCAGAGGAGACCCTGACCCCAGAGGAGACCCTGACCCCAATTCTCTCCCCCAGGTTTTTCCCCCCACCCTGCCATGATTTACTCCTCGGGCAGAGAATCCTTCTTCAACCTCAACTCCACGTGGTACGACCCGGCGGGCTCGTGGCTGGACACGCGGCGCACGCCCTTCCGCTACGGCTACTCGGGCTGCTGCTCCTCGGGCTGCACTGGCGAGGGCATGCAGGGCATGTGCGGCCACGACTACCGCCACTACGGCTACCGCCAGCCACGCTGTGCCGAGCGCTGCCACGGCTACTCGGGATCCACGGGAGCGTGCCACGGCTGCGTCAGGAGGCCAACGGGCTACCAAGGGGGCTCAGGAGGGTGCCAGGGCTACGGGAGGTCCGTGTGCTCCGAGAGGTGCCACGGCTCATCCGGGGGGTGCCAGGGAGGGGGGTCCGGCTGTGTCAGGAGGCCCTCGGGCTACCAAGGGGGTTCAGGAGGGTGCCAGGGCTACGGGAGGTCCGTGTGTGCCGAGAGGTGCCATGGCTCGGTGGCCCTGGGTGGGAAACCATGCTGTGGGAAACCCGTGCAGAGCATCCCAGTGCAGAGCTGTCCCCAACCAGTGCAGTGCTGTCCCCAACCAGTTCAGAGCTGTCCCCAACCTGTGCAGAGCTGTCCCCAACCAGTTCAGTGCTGTCCACCAGTTCAGAGCATCCCAGTTAAGAGCTGTCCTGTCCCAGTTAAGAGCTGTCCCCAACAAGTTCAGAGCATCCCAGTTAAGAGCTGTCCTGTCCCAGTTAAGAACTGTCCCCCACCAGTGCAGTGCTGTCCCCAACCAGTGCAGTGCTGTCCCCAACCAGTTCAGAGCATCCCAGTTCAGAGCTGTCCCCCACCAGTGCAGGTTTGTCCCCGTCCCTGTCCCCCTCCTGTCCAGCAGAGCTGTGTGCCCGTGGCCAAGGGCATCCCCCGCCAGCAGCACCAGCAGATCTGCAAAGTCCCGGCCCGCAAGATCAAATAAAAGCCGCGAGGAGCGAGGGGAAACAAAAGGAATTCGTCCCTCGGAAACAACAGGAATCTGTCGCTCTGTGTCGCCGTGTCCCTGCCCTGCTTTGTCACCCATCCCTGCTCTGTAACGCGCTCAAGCTGTGACCCACTGGCCCTGTGGAATTTAAAATCAGCTCATCTCGTTCCACAGCAGATGTGGAGGCAATAAAAATAATAAATAATACAAAACGCTGGCTCAAACTCCTCTGTATCCATGGGGTTTTTTTTTCCTCTTTGTCCCTCTCAGTGGCTTCTGGTCCTTCTGGTGGCCGACGTTGGGTTTGCAGCGGCCACAGAAGGAGGTTTGGGGTTGGTTCCACCTGGTGGCTCCTCGTTCTCACTCCAGGCAAGTTCCTGGTCTGTGAGTGACAGTTCTCATCACGGGATGCTTCTGTGATTAAATATTAATTAAATAATAATTAAGTTGTGTGAGCAAAATCTGTGTTTCAGAGGGAAAAAGCAGAGGGGCTCTTTGGGACCATGAAGTAACGGGCACAGCTGGTTTGCTCCATAAACCTCAAAAAAAAACCAGAAAAAAGGCAGGAAGAGGATTTGGGAATGGCCCCAACAGGGGGAAAGGCCCCAGATTCCTGCTAGGGTCTGGTGGGGTTGGGAGAGGAATCCCCTGAGGGGAATTTTGGGGATCTGGAGCTGCTGCCACTGCCTGAGCCTCACTTGCCAAGCTCTGTGAAAGCAGTTCCTCCATCAAACCAACAAATTTTCTCCAAAAAAGCGATTTCCTGCTCAGGATGGATGCAGGGATGCCTCTCCAGGGAGCAGGAGCTTTGTGGGGGATGCAGAGATGTTCTGTGGGATCAGCACCGTCCTGCCCCACACCTGGGCCCCCAGCTCCTGCTCAGGCGCCTCCATCCCCACGGAGTTCCCAAGGATGGAACAGGTTTGTCCCCGTGCAGGCAATCAGGGCTGTAATTAATCGTGAATAATGAGTTTCACAAGGATTCCCACTCTCACGACGTTTGTGAAATGTCCTGAGTCGCGCTCAATTTCCTCACCCATCAGTTCCGGTGATTCAGCTCCTCCTGCACTCTGGGGTTGATTTTATTTCAATTCTATTTATTTTTAATATCACAGTGGCCTCTAGAGCCCTGGGGGGGATCAGGCCTGGAGCACTCCACAGGCACAAAGTCACTTTTGTCCCCAAAGCAGATCCCAAAATCCTCCCGTTCCCACCAGGACATTTCCCATATCCTGTGGGGCTTTAAATTCCTTCTGTTGGCTTCAAAGCTTGTAAGTAAAGAAAGGACTAGCTTTAAAAATTCCAAATTTTAGTTTTCATGCTTCTTTGTTGGCTTTATCCAGAATTTTTGGTGTTTCTTTGATGCTACGCCCTGTCCAAATATGTTTATTTTTACTGCCCACCACCGTGGCGTTTTTTGTTCTCTTTTCCTTTAATTTCTGGGTTCCCTTTACAACCCCACAACCCCACAATCCATCCCTATTCAGTTCGGGAATTGGGCACAAGGAACAGGTGAACACGAGGGAAAAGGCAACAAAAAAGGTACCAAAAGGTGACCAAAATCACCAAAAGGTGACAAAAATAAACAAAAGGTGACAAAAATTACCAAAAGGTGACAGAAATCAACAAAAGGTGACAAAAATTACCAACAGGTGACCAGAAATCGCCGAAAGGCAACAAAAAAGGCACCAAAAGGTGACAAAAACTACCAAAAGATGACAAAAATCACCAAAATGTGACAAAAACCACCAAAAGGTGACAAAAAACCATCACACCCCGAGCAAGGCGTGGTGGGCAATTAACATTTTTCTGGAGTAACGAGAGGAAGGTCGGGATATCGATCTGCTCGTGAGTCAAGGAGTCAGCACCAAAACTCCCAATTAGCCAAGAGCTCGGGGTGCTGAGCAATCCGTGGGGCCCCATCGCGTTTCCGGGGGCCAGGCCATAAAAGCGCTCGCTCCCGGTCCCTCCTCATCCTCTCGGATCCTCAGCGTGTCCTGCCCAGCTCCTCCTGATCCAGGTGAGTCCAGACCCCGCGGATTTTCCCATCTCGAACGCTCTGCGGATTCTCCGCGCTCTCCTGAGCTCTTGAGCGCTTCTCCTCCGCATTTCCAACTTCTGGAAAATGTGAAAATTCCTGGCTGGGGTGGTTGAGGGCTCTGTGTCTCACTCTGGGGTCTGTGGAGCTTTTCTCTTTTTGTTTCTCTCTGATGTGAAAGAGAAACACTCGCCCAAAGCAGTGGCAACTCTTCCATTGATTGATAACTTGACGCGGAATCGCGTAATCCCCGAATCACGGAATCGCGGAATTGCAGAATTGTGGAATTATGGAACCATGGAGCCATGGAACCATGGAATCATGGAACCATGGAATCATGGGAAGGGTTGGGTTGGAAGCTCACTGATTTTTGGAACAGCTCCCCAAAACCATCCCAGGCTGCTCCAGTCCCAGCCTGGCGCATTCGCGGTGTCCCCGTTGCCTTCTCTCATGGGCGAGTTGTCCCAGCAGGTCTCCAGCCATGTGCTCCCGCCAGGACAAGGACCAGTGCCACCAGCAGGAACGGGCCTCGTGCCACAGCAGTGGCTCCGGGTGCCACAGCAGCGGCGGCGGCTCCGGTTGCCACAGCAGTGGGTCTGGTTGCCATCGCAGCGGATCTGGTTGCCGTAGGAGCAGCGGGTCTGGCTGCCAGGGAAGCAGTGGTGGATCTGGTTGCCATGGGACCAGCGGATCCAGTTGCCATGGGAGCAGCGGATCTGGTTGCCGTGGGACCAGCGGATCTGGTTGCCATGGGAGCAGCGGATCTGGTTGCCGTGGGACCAGCGGTTCTGGTTGCCACGGGAGCAGCGGAGGATCCTGCCACGGAACGCAGCAGGAGTGCCAGCAGCAAATCTACCAAGTGTCCTCAAAGATGAAGTGAGGGCCCCAGAGCGGTCGGAGATCCACAGGGTCCTGCAGGGTGATCCGCTGGATCCTGTGAGTGATCTGAGGGATCCTGCTGGTGATCCACATGATCCTGAGGGTGATCCACAAGATTCTACTGGCAATCTACTGGATCGTGACAGCGATCCTGAGGATGATCCTGAGGATGATCCTGAGGGTGATCCACAGGATCGTGTAAAGGATCCATGGGATCCTGCAGGTGATCCACGGGATCCCGCAGGTGATCCACAGCAATTTCTCGGATCCTGTGCCGCGTTCTCAAGGCTTTGCGCATCCCCAGCAATTCCCAAGGGAATTTTTCCTTCCCCTCCCCTGCCCTGTAACCTGTCCTGAGCTTCTCTGCAGGTGCTGAAATAAACTCTTTGTTCATGCTGAGTCTGGATCAGTCTGTGACTACATTTGAGCCACCACAACCCCTAATTTGGGAGAGGTTTTGAGCCAAAGACTCCTATAGACAAAAAAAGCTTTTTTCCCATTATTTAGCCCCAAAACGATGGCTAACATGCAGACAGCCTTTCGAGAAACACCGTGCCCAGCCCTGCCCGAGCTCTGGGTCGTGCCAGGGGTGTTGCTCCGTCCTTACACAACGAGCTGCTGCATTTCTGCTCAGCTTGTAATTAAAAGGAATGGGGTAATTTATTGCTCGGGTATTGCCGTTCACCGAGTGGATGCTGCCACGATAAGATCGCTCTGGAGTGCGTCAGGAGGATCAGAAATTTCTGGCGTTGCTGAAAAGGGTGCAGGCAGCAGCTCCCTCCCTGTTTTGGGATCGTTGTCCCAAATCTGGGATTTGCCTTGAGCCCCCCATTCCAAATCCCATTTTCAGGGCACGTTAAGGTGGCCAACCACGAAATGTAGAGGTGTCTGTAGTTAACGAGCTCAGAGCAATTAAAACACGAGGAAATGAGCACAGGGAGATGCCAGGAGCCAAAAATTCCTTTGAGTCTTTTTTTCCCCAGAGGTCATTGACCACATTTCTGCCGAGGCCGGAACAAAACCCAATTAGCGAGCGGCGACCAAGCCCAGCACAGCTCGCCCTGATGCTGCTCCAGATCACGGCAGGGTTTGGCAACACAAAGGAAGCTTCAGGTGGCTCACCTGGTTCCTTCACCTGCCCTGTCCTCTCACCTTCCCCAAATCCCAAAATCCCAAAAACCCAAATCCCAAAAATCCAAAATCTTAAAAACCCAAATCCAAAATCAAAAATCCCAGAACTCAAAATCCCAAAACCCAAAATCCCAAAAACCCAAAAACCCAACTCCAAAATCAAAAACTCAAAATCCCAAAATCCCAAAACCCAAAATCCAAAATCACAAAATCCCAGAATCCCAAATCCCAAAATCCAAAATCCAAAATCCAAAATCCAAAATCCAAACTCCAAACTCCAAAATTCCAAATCCAAAAATCCAAAATCCCAAAATCCAAAATCCCAACACCCAAAATCCCAAAATGCAAAATCCAAAAAGTGTTTGGGTACTCCAGCGAATGTAGATGTTCCCAAAATCCAAAATCCAAAAAGTGTTTGGGTACCAAAATGTGGGCGGGTTCTGGGTGGCCCCGTGGCCACCACAGAACTTTGACCAGCGCAGACAAAGACGAATCCAAGGCAGCAGAGCTTGGGTGGAAAAGAAATATTTCCCACCCCGTGTTTCCTTTTCACACCAACAAATCCAAACCCGTTCCCAGATGGGAAAATCCGGATTTGATTTTATTTTATTTTCTGCCTGTTTCTGATTTCGGTGCCTTCCAGTGACACAAAAGGGCCAAGCAAGCCCTGTGGTCCTGAGGAATTCCCAGCCCACGCAGCAGAAGGCATAGGGAGGATCCCAAATTATCTCCGTGTGGGGCTGAATAGCACCGGCATTTGCTGGCCAATTAGGAGCTAATTGGGGATCGGGGGAAATTATTTTGAACACAAAATGAATTTTCCTTTAGCTCTGGGGAAAGTCCCGGGGGTCTGCAAGTTCCCCACCACTGAGGGATCCCGTGGGATTCTTCCTCTTCCTCTTCCTCCTCCTCCTCCTCCTCCTCCTCCAGATCACCTGGAATAAAACCACAGAATTGTTCCCGAGCTGAGACTCAACCACATAATTAAGCACCTTGCTAATCCTGGATCAGCCCAGGGCAGGGCTTATTCCTTCCCAAAATAAGAATTCCAGCTGCTGGTGGAAACCTTGGAATTTCCTCAGCGTGTTTGGGCCGGGTCGAGCCAACGGTGACTCCAGGCAAATCCCAAAATCCCTGCGGCTGGAAAAGCCCTGCAAGGCCCAGCTGTGCCTGATCCCCACCCTGTCCCCAGCCCAGAGGGTCTGGAATTCCTCGGTCACCTCTAAACTTCCCTGGGAAAAAATTCCTCCTGATTCCAACCTGGCAGGGAGTTGTGCAGAGGCAGAAATCCTCCTGAGCCTTCTTTCCTCTTTTCCCATTTCCCTCAGGGATTCTCCAGCCCCTTTCTCAGCTCCCTCAGGACTCTCCAGCCCTTTCCCAGCTCCCTCAGAAATTCTCCAGCCCCTTTCCCATTTCCCTCAGGGATTGTCCAGCCCCTTACTCAGCTCTCTCAGGAATTCTCCAAACCCTTTCCCATTTCGCTCAGGACTCTCCGGCCCCTTCCCCATTTCCTTCAGGAATTCTCCAGCTTCTTTCCCAGCTCCCTCAGAAATTCTCAAGCCCCTTCCCCATTTCCCTCAGGAATTCTTCAAACCCTTTCCCAGCTCCCTCAGGACTCTCCAGCCCTTTCCCAGCTCCCTCAGGAATTCTCCAAACCTTTCCCAACTCCCTCAGAAATTCTCAAGCCCCTTTCCCATTTCCCTCAGAAATTCTCCACCCCTTTCCCAGCTCCCTCAGGAATTCTCCAGCCCCTTTCCCATTTCCCTCAGAAATTCTCCAGTCCCTTCCCAGCTCTCTCAGGAATTCTCCATCCCTTTCTCAGCTCCCTCAGGAATTCTCCAAACCTTTCCCATTTCCTTCAGTACTCTCCAGCCCCTTCCCAGCTCTGTCCCCTCCTCTGCACCCACCCCTCTTGCCCAGAGCTGGACACAGCCCCGGTCATTCCCCTCACGGAGGGAATTCCTGCTGAACAAGTTTCCTCCTCCCCCAAAGCCTTTTTGGCGCTTCCAGGCCCATCTCGGTTTCCAAGGGGGGGTTTGTGGAACCTCAGGACACTCTGTTGTGACTCAGGGACGTGACATCATCTCCACCTCCCGCTGAACCCAAAGCGCTCCTGGGCGTGATCGACACCAAACCCGACCTGGGGAAACCGGGGCTGCCCACACGACTCCCCCAGGCCGGCAGAGGCAGCAATTAAATCTCTGTGGACAGGAAAGGCGACCTGCAGGGAGAGGCAATCCCAGCGTGGATGGGGTGAGTCACCCCCGCAGCCCCAGGAATGGGGAGGCCAAAAAAAAAAAAAAAAAAATCCACGGGCGAATTAAATGAACGGGCAGAGCCGTGGCACAGGGAGGGGCTGCAGGGATGTGGGGTGTGCAGGGAGGGTATAAAAGTGCTCCTGTCCCCAAAGCCTCATTCCCTCTGATCCTCCCTCGTCTCTTCCCTGCAGGAGCAGCTCAGGTAAGAGCTGGGGGGGGCTCCAAAATCCTCGGAGGGGGGGAGCGAGTTTGGATCCTGGAGCTGGGCTGGGATTTGGGATTTGTTCTGGGGGAGCTGAGGGAGGCTCTGGGAGGGGTTGGCTTTGGAAATCCGAGCATCCCTGAGTGTCCCCAACACCTCCGGGTGGGACAATCCCAGCGGGGAAAAGAATCCCGGAAAGCTTGGAAGGGAAATTTGGGGTTGGGAAAGGAAAAACAGGGATTCTCCGTGCCTGGGAGGGCGGGGGAAGCAAGGAAGGAAAAGGCGCTGCCACCTCCCGTGTCCCCACAGGTGACCCAGCCCAGCCATGTGCTCCCGCCAGGACAAGGACCAGTGCCACCGGCAGCAGCGCCAGAGCTCCGGGGGCTGTCACAGCTCGGGTGGCGGCTGTCACAGCTCGGGTGGTGGCGGCTGCCACAGCTCCGGTGGTGGCGGCTGTCACAGCTCGGGAGGTGGCGGCTGTCACAGCTCCGGTGGTGGCGGCTGTCACAGCTCGGGAGGTGGCGGCTGTCACAGCTCGGGGGGCTCCGGGTGCCACGGGAAGCCGCAGCAGCAGCAGCAGCAGGTGCCGCAGCAGCAGCAGGTGCCGCAGCTGCCGCAGCAGAAGATGAAGTGACAGCAGCGGAGGAGGTGACAGCCCCCGAGGTGACAGCGCCTTGTCCCCGGGCTGTGCCCTGGCCCATCGGTGTGACAATAAAGAGTCGCATTCCCTGAGTTCTCTTGTCTTAGTGTTTCCTTAAACTCCTCATCCTGGTTTTGCGGAGCCGGGGATGCAGCCCGGGAAGGGATTTTGGGATGGGAGGTTTTTCAGAACCAGAAAAGCAGTTCCAGGAGGGATTTTTTGGATGGCAGGTTTTTCAGAACCAGGGAAGCAGTTCCAGGAGGGATTTTTTAGGATGGGAGATTTTCCAGGGCTGGGAAATCAGCCCAGGGAGGAATTTTTGGGAAGGGAGGTTTTTCAGAACCAGGGAAGCAGTTTCAGGAGGGATTTTGGGGATGGGATGTGTTTCAGAATCAGAGATGCAGCCCGAGAAGGGATTTTTTGGGATGGCAGGTTTTTCAGAACCAGGGAAACCCCCGGGAAGGGATTTCTGGGATGGGGTGTTCTCCAGAGACAGAGATGCAGCTCGGGAAGGGATTTTTGGGCTGGGAGGTTTTCCAGGGCTGGAGATCATTCCTGTGAGATCCCTGTGGGATCAATCCTCTGGGATCATTTTTTGTGGGATCAATCCTGTGGGATCATCCCTGCTTGATCCCAGTGCTGGAGAAACCCCAAAATCCTCTCCCCATCCCCCTGGACCTCACAGCCCCCAGAGGCCCAGGGCTTCCCAACCCCCCGAAATCCCCAAAATCCAGGGTTTGACAGTTTTTATTGGGTTTTTGTGATTCCCTCAGAGTCCCCAAAATCCGGGGCTGGACAGTTTTTATTGGGGTTTTTGTGATCTTACAACCGTTGATGTGAAGGGGTTGAGATTTCAGTTTTTTATGAGATTAATGCTTTTTATGAGGGAAAAAAAAAATTAAAAGTCTGCCCCCACCTTTCCCCTCCCCAAGCTTTCAAAGCTGCGTTTTTAAAGCACCCCAAGGAGCGTCGGGACCGAATTTTGGGGTTTTTTTTGCCTCACGGAGGTAAAATCGCTGGAGCTGGGTGGGGTCTGAGCTTGTCCCAGGATGTGCCAGGAGCGGGGAGAGCCTGGAAGGAAATCCCAGAGAAAATCCCAAATGGAAATCCGCTGTGGGTTTAGGGTGAGAGGATCCCCAAAACCACCTCAAACCATCCCAAAACCATCCTAAAAACACCCTAAAACCTCTCTAAAATCACCCAAAAACCACCCCAAAAACACCCCAAACCACTCCAAAGCAACCCCAAATCACCCAAAACCACCCCAAAACCATCCTAAAACCATCCCAAACCACCCAAAACCACCCTAAACCACCCTAAAATCTCTCTAAAACCACCCCAAAACCCCCAAACCACAACAAACCCACCCCAAACTGTCTGCCCCCCTTTGTCTGACAGGATTTTTGCCAGAATTTCTCCACAATAGAAATAAAGATTTTGTGGAAATCCAATCCAAGTCAAAGGTCTAAAGGTAAAACTCACCAATAAATAAAAATAATTTCTAACCAATCATCTCCCAGAGTGATAGGAGAGGGTCTGAATTCCTAAAGAATTACAGTAATTTCACGCGTATAAGGCGCACCTTTCGGACTGAAGGTTTGATCCGAACCCGGACGCTCACCTTATAATCCAGTGCGCCTTATATGTGGAAAAAGTTTGGGAGTTTGCCAACCCGGAAGTGCAAGCCCGCCCCTGGAGCTGCGTTTGAAGGCTACTCCGATCCGTGAAAAAATGTTTGCAAATTGAGCACCTGCCAGTAAACCCCTGCAAGCCGTTACTAATTTGTCACTTTGTTGCACGCGAATCCTGGCTGAAAAATTCAATAAATGAGTGCGCCTTATATGGTGGTGCACCGTATATATGCAAAAAAGTTTGGGAGTTTGCCAACTCGGAAGTGTGAGCCCGCCCCTGGGGCCGCGTTTGAAGGCTACTCCGATCCGTGAAAAAAATGGTTGCAAATTGAGCACCTGCCAGTAAACCCCGCGATCCGTTACTAATTTGTCACTTTGTTGTGCGCAGATCCTCGCTGCAAAATGAATGTGCGCCTTATAGACCGGTGCTCCTTATATGTGGACAGAGTTCGGGAATTTGCCGGCAGCCCGGAAGTGCGCCTTATAATCCAATGTGCCTTATAGGTGTGAGATTGATTCTTGGTGATCAGGAGAGCTGAGCTATCAATCTCACTGATCAATGGTTCAGTGCTCTCATGTTCTGAGAGTTCAGAGACAGGCAGGTTACACCTCACCTGTTCCCAGGTTACACCTCACCTGCTCCTAAGTTACACTTCACCTGCTGCCAGCTCACCTGCTCCAGGGTTACACCTCCCTTGCTCACAGGTTACACCTCACCTGTTGCCAGCTCACACCTCATCTGATCACTCCTCACCTGCTCACACCTCACCTGTCCCAGGTTACTCCTTACCTGTTCCCAGCTTACACCTCACCTGCTCACACCTCACTCCTCACCTGCTCCCTGCTCACACCTCACCTGTTCCCACCTCACCTGCTCCCAGGTTACACCTCACCTGTTCACACCTCACCTGCTCCCCGGTTACACCTCACCTGCTCCCAGGTTACACCTCACCTGCTCCCAGGAGCCCTCAGTACACGCAGGGCTTGGCAGGAGCCCTCTCGGTGCTCATGGGCTCCGTGTCGGGGTCCGAGGCTCGCACGGATCTGTACCTGCGGCTCGGGGAGCTCTGCGGGTACAGGACCCGTCAGAGCGTCCCAAAGAGGGGGAAAAATCCCAAATCCTGGGGTGTGGGGCCTGGGGAGATCCCAAACAAATCCCAAATGTCAGAGTGCAGAGCCTGGGGAGATCCCAAAGGGATTCCAGATCCAAAAAGAGATTCCTGGTGACATCCCAAAAGGGATTCCTGGGGAGATCCTAAAGGGGATTCCTGGGGAGATCCCAAAAAGGATTCAAGATCCCAACAGGGATTCCCAGGGAGATCCCAAAAGGGATTCCATATCCCAAAAGGATTACCTGTGAGATCCCAAAAGGAGATTCCTAGGGAGATCCCAAAAGGGATTCCATATCCCAAAAGGGATTCTGGATCCCAAAGGGGATTCCCAGGGAGATCCCAAAAAGGATTCCAGATCCCAAAAGGGATTCCAGATCCCAAAGGGGATTCCCAGGGAGATCCCAAAAGGGATTCCAGATCCTAAAGGGGATTGGGGAAATTCCAAAGGGATTCCAGATCCCAAAGGGGATTCCTGGGGAGATCCCAAAGAGGATTCCTGGAATTTTGGGATTCTTGGAAGGGAATTTTTGGGATTATTGGTAGGAGATTTTTGGGATTATTGGTAGGGGATTTTTGGGTTTATTGGGAGGGAATTTTTGGAGTTATTGGAAGGGGATTTTCCTGATGGTGTGAGTGGGATTTTTGTAGTTTTTGGAAGGGGATGTTTGGGATTACTGGAAGGGAATTTTTGTCATTTTTGGAAGGGAATTTTGGGGATTATTGGTAGGATATTTTTGGGATTATTTGGATTATTGGAAGGGGACTTTTTGGGATTAGTGGAAGAGGATTTTCCTTCCTTCCCTTTAAATAATCCCAAAAATCTCCTACTAATAAACAAAATCCTTTTCCAATACCCCCAAAAACTCCCACAGCCCTGTCAGGACAATCCCCAGGCTGTGGGGTTGCAGCTCCCGACCCCCCAGAACCTTCCCCAGCCCTTTCCCCGCCCCAGCCCCGGCGTTACCTTGACAGGAGCAAATTCCTGCTGGATCAGCTTCTTGAACTCACTCCTGCTGCGGGGCTCGGGGTCCCGGCCCCTCCTGGGGCTGCCCTGGGGGCTCTGCAGCAGCTCCGAGATGGCTCGGAGGAGTCTGGACATGGCTGTGGTGCTGGGGGAGCAGGGCCTGAGGGGAGTGGGGAAAATCCCTGTCCAATAATCCCCAAAAATCCCACAGGCATGAAAATCCCCTTCCAATAACCCCAAAAATCCCACAGCCACAGGCATGAAAATCCCCTTCCAATAGTCCCAAAAATCCCGCTCACACCAGCGGGAAAATCCCTTCCAATAATCCCAAACATCCTCTTCCAAGAATCCCAAAATCCCAGAACTTCCCTCGCAATAACCCCAAAAATCCCCTTCCAATAATCCCAAACATCCCCTTCCAATAACCCCAAAAATCACCTTCCAATAATCCCAATAACCCCAAAAATCCCATTCCAATAACCCAAATAACTCAAATAACCCCAAAAATCCCGTTCCAATAACCCCAAACATCCCCTTCCAAAAACCCCAATAATACCAAAATCCCCTTCCAATAACCCAAATAACCCCAAAATCCCATTCCAACAATCCCAAAATTTTCCTTCCAATAACGCCAATAACCCCAAAAATCCCATTCCAATAACCCCAAACATCCTATCTCAACAACCCAAATAATCCAAATAACCCCAAAATCCCCTTCCAATAACCCCAAAAACCCCGCTCAGCCTCGCTCGTTTTTTCCCACCAGAGGCACAAAGGAATTTTCCTTTCCCGCTTTCTCCGAGCACTTTCCCCTTTCATTCCTTTCCTTTTCCCGCTTTCCCCGGGTAAATTCAAGCCCTGCGGGGTTTGTGGGGTGAATGAATCAGTTCCTACAGATCCCATCCAGCCCTAAAACCAGTCCTAAAGAGAGCACAGAACTGATCTCGAAGCCCAAAAAGCAGCGGTGGAGCCTCACCTGCGGCAGGTGAGGGCCGGGAGTGGCGGGAGCAGCTCCGGGAGGAGGAGGAGGAGGAGGAGGAGGAGGGGATGAATCCGGGACGGGATTTCTCCCGGTCCGTCCTGTTCTCCTCCCACGGAGCTGGAGATGTTTACCTGCGCACCTGCACACCTGCACACCTGCACACCTGCACACCTGCACAGCTGCACAGCTGGATGTGGGTCAGGGCTCCGCGCCGCCCTGCAGCCCCAAAAAACCACCCAGAGGTTCCAGTCCTATGTAAAATCTGTATTTAACATCCCCTAAATGGGATTTTAACTTCCCCTAAATGGGATTTTAACATCCCTTAAACGAGGTTTTAACATCTCCTAAATGGTATATTAACTTCCCCTAAGTGGGATTTTTAACATCCCCTAAATAGGATTTTAACTCTCCCTAAATGGGATTTTAATGTCCCCTAAATGGGATTTTTTCCTCTGCAGCCCCAAAAAACCACCCAGAGGTTCCAGTCCTACATAAAAATCTGTGTTTAATGTCCCATAAATGGAGTTTAAACATCCCCTAAATGGGATTTTAACTTTCCCTAAATGGGATTTTAACATCCCCTAAATGGGATTTTACATCCCCTAAATGGGATTTTAACATCCCCTAAATAGGATTTTAACTTCCCCTAAATGGTATTTTAATGTCCCCTAAAGGGGATTTTTTCCTCTGCAGTCCCAAAAAACCACCCAGAGGTTCCATCCCTATGTAAAAATCTGTGTTTAACATCCCCTAAATGGGATTTTAACATCCCCTAAATGGGATTTCAACAATCCTAAATGGGATTTTTAACATCACCTAAATGGGATTTTACATCCCCTAAATGGGATTTTAACGTCCCCTTAAATGGTATTTTTAACATCACCTAAATGGGATTTTACATCCCTTATATGGGATTTTACATCCCCTAAATGGGATTTCAACAATCCTAAATGGGATTTTAACATCCCCTAAATGGGATTTTACATCCCCTAAATAGGATTTGAAGATTTCGGCCCGAAAGCAGCGTTGGGTTGCGACACCCCAATCCCAATAATCCCAAACATTCCAGCGCTGCTCGCCGCGTCCCGGGCCAGCTCAGGCGGGGCCCGGTGGCCCCTCCCGGTGTCGCCGTCCCCGCGGTGTCACAGCCCAGCAGGTGGCACCAGGAGCGCGGCCTGGCCCCGATCCCAGAGGGTTTGGGGTGGAAAATCCCAACGGGGCCGCCGGGCTGCGGGTGTGGGGTGGGAGGATCCCGGTGGGATTGGGGGATCCCGGTGGTTTGGGGGATCCCGGTGGGATTGAGGGATCCCGGTGAGTTTGGGGGATCCCGGTGGGTTTGTGATGGGAGGATTTCGGTGGGATTGGGATTGA
>VRYO01002410.1:12572-129179 GCA_009812075.1 Sialia sialis
CTTTTTATCTTTGGGCTGATCTGGAGTGCTTGCTAAGACTTCAAAGTGGAGCTCTGAGAATGAGCTGTAAATCACACACGGCTGGTCTGAGGGGTGAGGGTGGGAGGGAGCTGAAATAGGCCCCGACAGCCCCAAGTCCTCACGGCCTCAGCTGCTGCTGTGGCCTCTGGTTTCCACGGGACGCCACCAATCTGCATTTCTTCACTCTGGGCTGTGGTCCCTTGTTCCAAAGGATAAGTCCTGCTGAGGGTGCCTGGTTTACTGACCATGCCAGCCATGTTCTCTAGTGCTGCTAAACACACACACTGACAGATCTGCACTTCTCCAGGAGTGGCTTTTGAGGTTAGAAGGGATGTTACTGGGTTATTTTCCATAGCTGATGGAGAGGAGGTAATCTGTTTTATATGCAACATTTGCCAGATGTTTGTTGAAGCAAATCTAGTTGCTTGTCTTTCTGCCTTGCCTTACGATGCAACAACAGAGGTGAGCTGTTTGCATCTAATGAGTGTAGGCTGACTTATAAATACTCTTTTGTGTACGTTCTGTAGGTTGCAAAAGATCCAGGTAAGGTCAAAATGTATCCTGGTATACATACAGTTTTAAACCCCTTGTGCTTCCTATATTGTATAATTGTATAACAATGTATTAAATTAAACTCTACTGAAATGTAATTAGCTTCAGAGCGAAGTCATTTGTGCAACCTTCCTTTTGTTTGGTGGGTGCTTTTTGTTTTTTCTTAGGCTGGCAGGGTGGTAGCAGTAGGACAAAAAGAGATGAGGAAGGCTCACGAGCTTTTGCCTGTTGTGGCAGGGTTGGATTTGCAGGAAAATGAAATGCATGTCTGTTATCACTTCTGAAAGGCTAAAGGGAGATAAACTCTGTAAATTCTCCCTCTCTAATGGAAGCAGCAAAAGAGTGGGGGTGATCAGTAACTCTAAACAGGGCTGGCTGTCTTCATTAAGATGACAGTGCTACTGCTGTGAGCCTTTGCCCCACTTTGAGAAGGAAAACTAATCCATTATTAAGCTAGATTCACCACCAACTGAAAGTTTCCACCTGGAGCTAAGTAATTTTTTGAGAAAATGTAATAGGCTACTGTGATGCTTGCATCAAACTTTTGTGTTTGGGACTTGGGGTATGTTTGAGGGATCATCTTTCTGCCTCCAAAGTGAATGTCACTCTGCTGCTCTGCTCTCAGAGGCTGCCACGTTGGGTTTGTGAAGAATCAATGCTGTGGGATTTTGTGGGTTACATGGTTCATGTAATGTGGCCATATCTTTGATGAATTTAAATAAATTCTTACTGTAAGGAATCTGTGCTCGTTGCCTTTGGTTTGATCAGTACTACAAGAAAAATGCTGATGGCTTAGTGGCTCCTTGGGCAGCATTAGGCTGAGTGCTTTAGAATGTTCATCCCCTAAGTAACAGCACTTGGTCTTAGTGGCAGTTGTTGGCTGATGGCAAAGTTGGCCACTCTAAGGAAAATTGGATCAGCTTTGTTGTGATCGGTGACACAGAATAGGGGATATTCTTGCCTGACAGTGCCCCTCAGTGGTAACATGGAAATTACCTGATTTCTGCAGAATGTCCACTTTTATAAGACTTGGCAGTTACAAATGCAGGGTTATTATATAAATATATATATGTGTGTGTGTGTGTGTGTATATATATATATATATATATAAAATACTGTATTTCCCAAGGAAAACTTTGCCTTGCAAGAATACATTAAACTCTGTGTGTGAAGTGACAGAGTAAAAGCAGAAAACTGGAAAGCGTGCATTTTAGAAAAATGATGTCATTTATACTGCAAATATTATAAACACTGCTCATCTGAACGGAACTGAAAACACTTTTTGCTTGCTGTTGTAGAACAAGAACAGAGATAAAACAAAAATGAACACTCAAAAGAAAAATCAGTGTGGTAAGAAATCTAATTTGTCATTACAATCTGCATCAATTTTACGAAGTTTTAGTAGACTGTGATAGGCCTGTCATGGAGTGGTGAGTTGGAAATGTGCTTTTCCTTGTTGCCAAATTTTGGATGCTGTACTGGATATGCAAAGAGCAAATCCTATGACAAACCTACATATTGTAAAGCATACCATCGCAAGTGACCTTTTTTTTTTTTTTTTTTAATTTGCTAATATGTATCCACATTTTTATTGCGTTTTAACTTCTTTGAGAACCTCTAAATTTTGTAAGGGTTTGCAATAAACAATACCTTCTGACATGGTTAGAAATAATTATCAAATATGTCTTTTAGTTATACCACAAAGACTAAGAAACAGATTTTCCAAGTCTGTTTACCCAGCTAGGCTGGTGTGTGGGTGCCCAGAGAATATTTTGTACCATGGTCTCTCACCTCCTGATTGAGGGCTCTGCTGCTCTGGTACATGATTTATGTCTCCTGTAATTCAGTACCACGAAGCAGCCTTGTGCTCTTGGCTCTTTTCTTATTACTCCATAGATTTTCAGCTGTGTCTGCACTCTGAATGTTTTAATGATTGTGTATTGTTTACACTTAATGCACCTTGCAATTGTGAACTTTATATTTAGTAGCTTACATCACAGTTACTAATGGTTACTAGTAATTAAAGGCCGGAAATATTAAAAGGAGGCTGTTACTCTACAAGAGAAATAAAGCTCAAATAACAAATTATGGGCAGAAATATTTCTAGGTTTGTTGTTTGTAGAATAGAAGTGATGCAGCTCCATTTTGGCTCACTTCTCCCCCTTTTTAAAAATACATGTACATGTTGCCTGACTGGATTAATATATAGAAAATATAATATTTTAAATGAAGTTTTTTGTGTTTGCTCCTAGATATGAAAACAGATCTGAACTTACTACTTGAATGCCTTAAATATCAGATGGACTGCCCTCTGTCTCAGAAAGAGGCTTTGATCACTATCTATTCCATTTGCCAACAAAACAGTAAGAAATGCTTTCCCTTAGAAACAATGCAGTCATTTACATTCACCATGTATGTTAAGAAGCTGGTGGGCACTGTAAAAACGTTATCTAAAGGATATAAGGTGTTATAAAGGATATAAGATGTTGGAAAATCTTAGAAGCCTTTCATTTTGCAGAGAAACAAGAGCAAGAGTTTCTGTCTTTTTTTTCTCTTGTAGGTGAAGCAAGTGAATACTTTCGAGAAATTGGTGGTTTGATGTTTATAAATGACCTTGCCAAGTCGAGTGTTCATTGCATTGTAAAGGAAGCAGCTTTATTTACATTGGGGATTATTATAGAGAGTAATGGTAAAAAAAATAATATACTTATGTTTCTGAGTGCATTATAGCCCCCTGTCACTACTTGTGCTTGTGCTTTGTCTCCATTTTCTTCTGGTCTCACAAAATGAGACTACAGGATTGTCAGTTGGAGCAAGGGGCTATGAAGTTGCCCCAGTTGCCCTGCACAACCCCAGATTTGATCAGTGCCTTGTTGATTTGTGCACACAGGGTGTCTTTAAGTTACCAGACATCTGTACTCCCCCTCTCACGCAGCAGCAGGAGTTAAATGACTCCTGGGTTGTTCCAAAGCTTGCCAGGGTCCTGGTTGGTGTAGAACTCACTGCAGAGCAAGCCCTCAGCCACTTCATAGTCCTGCCTTGATTCAACTCCCCACATACTGGCCACAACTGAGATTTAATAATTTAGGATTATGAGTAGCTTACTTCAGGACTTAATGCTTTTCACTTTCCATTTTCAGTGTATTGTCAACAGACTTTGTGTACAACTGCATTGTTTGAAGACCTCATTTTATTTTTAATTAAAAAAGATTCTGGTGTGAACTTGAAAAGAATGTCTGTTTATGTCATCTTAGTACTGGTTTCAAATAATAGTAAGTTGGTTTTTTTTCTGTGTTACACACTTTTTCTATTTACCAATCTTCAGACAAAATTTGGAACATTCAATAAGTAATGTTTTGGTGAAGTTAATTTGTAAAGATGAATGTTTGCATGTAACTGAACCTGAATTGTCTAAGTTGCTCACTAGGATTTTCTTAAACAGCAGAGCGTGGTTTAGTTTTAAAAATATAGTTTGCAAATGGAAATAGTGTCTGAGAGTGTATAGAAAAAGAGAGACAGGGAAAGGTTATTTACCAATACATTGATATAAATTTTTGTTTACTTCTGGGGAGCATATATGCTTAGGAAAGGGAATGTATGTACATAAATTAAACTTGATGTTAAGATTTTGTCTAGAATTGCATTTGTCTTTGGAATCTTGTGTGTGTTCTCTTTTAGAAAATGGACAAACCTATGTCAGAGATACAGGCTGCATCAGCCTGCTGCTGCAGTTATTCAGGTAAACAGGGCTGCAGTTCAAGCAGGCAGATGATAGACTGGTTAGCAGCTGTGTTTCCTTGACTATTTGGGACTTTTTTGCCTTGTCCTTAACAGAACAACGCTCTCCACCTTTGAGAAGAATCTGTCAGATGAAAACACTGATCCCTGCTATCAGCTTTGGTCCTCAGTGTGCAGCACTCTCTGTGCCTGTGTCAACAACCCCCAGAATGGTATGTGTTGCTCTGAAAATTGTGAAAGAAGTTTAAAGATATTTTTCAAATTGGTAACACTTTGCTTTCATTTTTACTGTTCAGCTGAAATTTCATTTCATTGTGTTTTGATTTGGGGTAACTTGTTTTTACTTTTCCAGAAGATAATCAAAACATTTGCTGTTCAGTTTTTCCCTATGCCAAAGAATGTCTTGAGAATTGCACAGAGCCTGGGATAGTTCGTCCCATTTGTTCATTTCTCGGTCTCACAGTTGCAAATAACTGTAAGTGCACCTCCAGCTTTTACACAATTTTGCATTTGATAAAAGGAAGTTTAATTGGAGAGTTAAATGGTTCTTTGTATCTTGTCAATCTCTACAAAGTTATTTGCTGTTCTTCCAACCTTTACTCTGGCAACTCTATTCCACCATCTTTACTTACGCTACACTGTGCTCAAGTCCACAAGTAGCCACAATCTGGTTTACAGTTCATAAGGTCAGTAAAACTATTTGGAAGCTGTTTTGATTAAAAGTATTTCTAAATAAAAGTCATTATTGACTTACCATGTTTTCCTGTAATTATTTTATATGCAGTTACTACATTTCTTGAGATTAATGTATATCCAGCTTCTGTTTTATAAGAAATGTAATGACTAACACATGCGCAGAAAAACTATGATAGACTTGGGGAAATGCTAAAACAGCTTGCAAACTCTGTTGCTTACATCACGTTTTTTCTTTTTTCACTAAGCATACGTGCAGAAATATTTTGTTTCTATTGGAGTATTGGACACATTAGCCAAAGTTCTCCTTGAGCTTATGCGTGATTCCTGTTTGAGTCTCTCCAGCATGAAACTTGCAGTGGTAGTAACAAAGACTCTGGATGCCTGCATTGCTAATAACTGTGAGTGAAAAGACATTTTTTTATCCATGGTAACTTTAAAATGCAATTTTGAAAGTCTTGTGCTGGTGGAAAAGTTGTGTAAATGGATGCTTAAAAGCAGTTGAGTTATATATATCCCAGAGGATGTTGCAGTGTTAAAAAATTCAAAGGTGTGAGGAGTGATTCGGTTCATCTGAGGTGGATTACTGTCCCACTGTTGCTAAAATTAATACAGTGAAATTCAAACCCTCCTGAAAATTAAGATGCTACAGCTAGTCCTGGGTAAGTAAGCTGAGCTCTGGGCCTGGTTTTGGCCAGTGAGTTTGGATCCTGGAATTAAGCCTGTGCCTGAATAATAAATTGTGTAGCTTTAGGAAGCTTTAGTAATTCAGAGGTGGAACTGAACGAATGTGGTGTTTCTGCACAGCACACCTCTGCTCCGATTTGCTGGCTGGGTATTGGTCTCCTACGGGGTCCTGTGCATTCCATCAGAAGGTTTGGAGAAACCTGTGATCTTGATGAGCCTGTGCTGTGGCCATGGCTGGTCTGTCTCACACTTCTACCATAAGAGCTTCAAAAGGAAGTTGACAGAAGTTTAAAAGCATAAACCTGCACTAGTTCTGAGTGTAGTTTCAGATCACTTGGTGTGTGCCAGGACTAGGCCTCAGCACGGATAGACTGTGATGTTCCCAGTGCCAGGAAGGGCTTGCCCCCTGCTCTTTTTATGGCAGATTCTCTGTGTGTCAAAGCTTACTCAGCTCTCTCTGGCTCTATGCTGGAGCTGATGAAGGATGTGGAGAAACTCAGCAGGGATCTCCAACACTTGCACAGTGCGAAACTCTTATTCCTCGTGTCGTAATTAACTGTTTTGGTTTAAATGGTTTCTCCTGTGGTTCACTCATAGTCTGTTACATGGTTTGAGCCTTCCTCCTCCCCTTTTCCCCCTGGCCGCACCTGATTGGCTGTGTTCCAGAGTTCCCCCGCCCCTTGCCGAGGTTTGAAAAAACCCCGGCTTCCCATGCTTCGCACTCTTTTTTTTTTTTTTTTTTTTTTTTTTTCTCCCCCTGGAATTCATTCGGGGATAAAGCCTTGGATTATTCCGGGAAGAGGAGCCTCCTGGTCTTTCGCTTTGTGCATGCTAAATCCCCCCCATCTCTGACCTGGAGCTAGCCGAGGCAGGTCGGAGAGTGGGGAGAAGATTGTAGCAGTTGGCGTCGGACGTGAAGGGCCTCCCAGAAGGGTGAGACCCCCAGCATCGGTTGGATTATAAACCTTTTGGACTGCTCAGCTATCCTGGCAGCACGGAGCTGCTTTTTGTGCAGCTCCTGCTGAGCGGGACAAACCGGCAGCTTGCCCGAAGCCCAAGGCTGGTCGGTCTTTGAGGGGTCTGTAGAGTTCCCTCAAAACCCAGCATTTTATCCTTGGATAATTCCTGTACATACATTATCTATTTTATTTTCTTTCCAATTATTTTAACAAACAGCTGCCATGGGTGTTGTCTTGGCAAAGTATCACATTGTGTCAGAGCTGCTGAAGCTGCTGTCCAATGAGACACTGAGCACAGGAGAAAAAACCAGTATAATTCTGACAATTGGACACTGTACTGAAGTTTGTGGTAAGATTTACTTTTTCTTTTTCCTGTCTGTCATCTTTGCCTAAATTCTCATACACTGACTCCTCCAGTGGCATCACTTTATCAGGACTGGAACACGAGGGAGAGTTCTATTAAATATAATGGCCATATTCTGACAAAAGTTTTCTCTAATGTTACATCTTTAAATTGTAAAGTTTGTTATCAGGAAGTGGCCTTAGCAGCTTTGAATAAGAAGAGTAATATGCAAGAATTCAGATATGGGTTAAGGGATCACAGGGAATAATTAATCCTGACCTGAAAGCTACTACAATCCAGACATAGCAAATGAGCTGTGTTGAGCTCCCTTTTCATGGTCCCTGGCACATACAGCTTCTGTCCACTGCTTACAAGGCCAGTAATGTTGTAGAAGCCATGTAAGAGCATTGGTTTTCAAGACACATAAGCGGTAGGTAGCCCTGAAATGTTTTTGTCGTGTTCCTCAGGGCTTGCCCAAGCATATCTGCTTACATACAGCACTTCAGTTGGTATTTTGTGGTAGTGCAAGCAAATGGAAACTTCATTTGTACTGCTGGTTTTTCCTCATGTATGTTTAGATAAACAAGAAAATGGGCTTATGTTCAAAAATTCTGGTTGGTTTTCATCCTCTGAGTGCCAGTAAAATGTTTAATAATTAGCTCAATAGGTCATAAATTTATTTGAACAGGCATTTTTTCATGAAGAATTATTGAAACAAGACTTAATGGAAAATGTCTTTTGAATAGAAAAATTATTAAACTGACAGAAAAAAGGTTTCTCTTAAAATGTCAACACTGCCGAAATATGTTTACTTCTTTAAATTCAGTTTTTAATAAGTTTAAACAAAAAAAAAAATTTTAGCAATTTATTGGTTATGTGAATATGCGACTGAGATCACTATAAAAATTTAACAAATTGGCTAGGTCAAGATTAAACTAGTAATTTCATTTTGCCCATTATAAACCTTGAGATTTTGATATTTCAGCATCTCAGGCCTCACAGAAATATAGCATATCTACTCCAGGAGCAGATAATGGAAGAAAAGAAATACAGGAGTCATTATTTGAATGTTTTAGGCCACAATTAAATGAGCTTAGAACTCCATCCTACAATTTGTGTCAGTCATCCTTCAGTTTTTCTACAGAAATCTGAGTTCTGGTCGAATAGTCCTGTGTGATGTAAAGCTCTCCTGCTCTCAATGCAGCAGGCTTGGGTTTATAATGAAAATCTCTTTCTCTACAGAAACTTACAGAAAGTTACCAGTATTGGCTCCTAAAATTACTGTAAGGTTAAGGTCTATGGGGCTGAAACCAACCTATTTTCCTTTACCATGTCCTGTTCTAGAAGAAAACCAATGTGAGCTGCTTCAGAACAATGGTCTGCCACTTATGATTCAGGTATTGACAGAATCTCAGGATGAGGAACTTATCAAAGCTGCGACTTTTGTGCTGCAGAACTGCAAACAAATGAGTAAGTTTGCTGGTATTGCTTTAAAAATGACAGTGATTATTTCCATCTCTGTGTTCTGCTGATTCCCCAAGTGATTTCAACTGTCTCAGCTGTGTGTATAGTCCAAGACATGTTTGTTTTCTGCCCAGAATGTTGCTTTTTTGTCATTGAGAACTGACTCGGGCAGAAAAAAAAGAGAAGTAAAAATCTCTACAGTGTTGCAAGAATTCCTTTGTGAGCCCTCTCCATGTAGGGCCAGTTCTTAAAGTTTTCCCATCTGTAAATTCTGTGGAAAATAGGAACGTTGCCATGTAACACACAGTGGATATTCTATTCCTGGGGATGTACCACTAGAGAGAGAATAAACCAGGAGAGATAATCAACCCTGAAATCACTGTCACTGGATTTATTTCTAATATTAAGAAATCTTGATTATTTTTTTTTTTCCTGAAGTAGGATGTATTTTTAGGTCCCCTGTTTAAATTTTTTATGAATTGTCTGTACAATACCATCCATGAAACAGACCTTGTCCTCTAATCTCTAGAGCTGGAAGGTGTGCAATTTCTAATTAGGAAAAACCAAACCTGTATCTACATTTTTGTGCTGTAAGCACAGCTGGGAAGTTTGTGTAAAAAAGCAGAAACTCATCCTGGTGAAGAACCCACAGTTAAGTCAATGGAAAAGTCTTTTTTTTTTCACATCATCATTGCACAGTTTATAGTAACTGTAATTGCTAGCTCACCTCTTGTGACTGCAGCTTATATTTCAAGTTTGTTAACATTTATGTAAAAATTTAAAGTTTTATAAAAATTGCTATTTTGCATTAAATAATTGGGGCTGTCCCTCAGCATACTAAAATATAATAAATACTTAAAAAAATATTGATACCATTTTAAATATTTTTATATTTTATAAAGCTGAACAGTTGTCTCTGAAATTATATGATAACTCATTAAATGTGAACAGTGCAGAAGAAATGGATGTGCAAGTCAAAAAATGTTGTTTGCAAGACTACTGGAAGAAGGCAGAAGAAATTTTACACAAAATCAACTTGCTTGAAAAAGAGCATGATAAGGTTGGCCTATTTACCAAAATAGGATAAAACTAATCACATCTTTCTAGAGTTTAAGGAGAAAGCAAAATTAAATCCTGAAGATAATTTCAATGTGAGCAAAAAAACCCAGGAAAACGGTTGGATTTGTGTGAAACTACAACCTGCAACTTTCCTCATTATTGTAGATCAGACTGAGTTACAGATGTGCAGAGAATGGAGGCATCTGTATTGTATGAAGTATTTGAGTTTATTGTAAAGCCATATTTACTATGAGATTAAAAAAGTTGAATTTGTTTTTAATTGCTAGACATTCAAACCTATAATTTTAATATTTGCATGCATGAAGTGCTCAGGGATATACAGCTGCGGTGGGATAGTTCATAAAGGAGAATGTGAACGTAAGCTGAGATAAAGTTGTTTCATATTTTCCTTGTGCTTTAAAGCTGCTAAGTATCTCTGGGTTTGGAACAGCAAATTTATGAGTTATTTAGATGTCTCTTAAGTTCTAGCAGTGCCTTGCATGAGTAGCAAATTCCTTGCTTCTGAAATTAGCACTTAGGAGGTACCCCCTCAACACCTTCAGTGGCATTGCTGTCTTGTTGGCTCTCAGCTCAGTCGGGGGTTTCCTGAAGCTTCTCTGGAATTTGCTTAACCCTCAGAGTTAGACTGTCTAGTCAGTCCTGTTACTGGATTTATTTAACATTTTTATAGAGCCCACATAGTCACTAACCAGTATTTTTCAATACAGGAAGGAGTGCAAGGAGAAATATCTGTAGACAAATCTTTAGTAGCCAATTCTGAAGCATTAAAATCTCATGAAGTGAATCCTGCTCATTCAAAGTACACAGAAAGAACACAGAAAGATGTGTGTTGTCCGCAGTTGACCTCAAAGTTGAATAATCAAGTTCTTGCTCCATCTGTAACTTCTGCTCCACAAAAAAAGGAAACAGGAAACACTGTGGATGCAGCTTCTACCAGACAAACTGAACAGAGGAACATTCCATGTTCAGTCACTGAGCTGCAAACAGACAGTGTACCTCGAAGTCACAATATAAATAGAAAAACTGCTTGTGGAAAAAATCAGTCTGGTCTTCAAGCAGGGTAAGAGCCTTACACCTAAGGGGAAATTCTAAGTTACTTTTCTTTAGTCATTCCGAATTGGCAGACTTTTAAATTATCTGTTATTAACTATGGGTTTTTTTTCTAGTAGAAAAATGTAGCCCTTCAGTGGCCCTCCAGAGATTGATTTGTGACCAGAAAACAAAGATCAGTTCATTGCAGTAACAAAGATGCTGATCTCTATGTGCTGGTGTTGTACAGAGAGCTTCTTGCAGAGCACGTTCGAGTGCCTTCAGCATAGTGCTGAAAATCTTCTGTGGCTTTTGCCTCGGAGTTCTCACTGATGCCAAGATTTAACCCATTGGTTTGGACAAAACGACAATGGTTTCTGTAATGTGCACTTACTAGGGAAACAACAGCTAGAGAACTGCTTGGAAAAATTCTGAAACTGGAGTGTCTGCAAAGTAGGGGGAAAAGTTTCTGTGCTACTGCTGTTCTCTCTTCATGTTCCAGTGCTGCCCCATGGGAAGAGAAAGGAACAGCCCTTTTGGTCATTCCCTATTCTCTTGCTTGTTGCTCTCACACAAATGCTAATTTTCCTCTTTTGCTGCTTGTGTTTATCTTATCTTGGGTTTTTATTGATAAACTCAAAATTATTTATAGCTTACTTGCATTGATAAATACAGATTCCATTCTCTTGAGTTTATATCTGGAATATCCTGCAAGAAAGTCAATGGAAAAGTATGAGCAAAACTACATTTGGGAGGGAGGTAGTTTATGTATTGGGCTTTTTGAGTGTCACATTTTTATTGGGCTTTTTTAACGTGTCTGGCTTCACCTTGCTCTGTGCAGTTTTCTGATAGTATATTGTTACTTTGCAACTACCACAGAAATCATCAAGAGCATGAATATTTTCCATGGTACATTCAGGTGTATCTTGCTTTCCTACTGGTTAGCATAATTTCACAGCTTCTTTGGCTGTAGCTCTGGGCTTTGATGCAGAAAACTGTTAAAATATCAATTAAAAAACCTCTCTTTTTGAATGTGTTTGTGTGAACACAGGAGCTACTGGAAGGTAACCATGGATCAGGCTCCTTGCTCCTGAAGCTTTCAGTGGGAGTCAGGGGCACAAAAATGCTCATTTAAGGTATCACAGCACTGTGTTGGTTGCATAAAAGTTAATTAGTGTAAGAAAAGAAGAAAACCAATTACCTTTTAGAGCACTTGCTGCAAATGGTGAAGGCTACAGTAACCTGAAGACTTTGTGAGAGCTTTGTATGCACTTGGTAATCTTTATGTGAATCTGAATTGCAAATTACTCTGGAAACCAGTGACAGCTCTGTACTCTTTACTGAACAGACTTGCAAGAAATGCCAATCACAGATCTCTGGGAAACAGGTTTTAACATGCACTGATTACATGCTGGGTGCCATAAGTCCAGTAACTCTGGATAATTACAGTATTTTTTTAGTTTTCCCTTTTGTACATTCAATATGGTTTTTTGTTGTGCCCTTAGAATGTGTGTATTCATTTGCAGGTAAATGTACATTGTTTTTATTGTTTTATTTGGTTTAATTTGTTCACATTTTGATCTTCCCAGTGAACAGTTATGTAAAAAACCAGCAGAGACTGTTAGAAATATGAAACAGACATGCACATCAGGTACAAATAGCTACACATATTCCTTTCTGAGCTGATTTTGTTCTTGATGAGATTTTAATTAGTTTTGTGTACATTTATCACTAGTTTTTGTCACTCGTTAAGTATCATTAGATGAGACATGTGCCTTATGTGTGTAATATCCTTTAACTGCTTTGCATAGTGTTGAGATTTTTTTATTGTACATAATTTTACCAGAACATTTATTCTACTTTTCCTCTAATACATATTTAAGCTTTCTTTTTAAAATTTTATTTTAACTATACAAACGAATGTATCAGGGATTAAGTTTAGTGTTTAATCTACACTGACCAGTGAAAGCCACTAATAGAAAATGCACGTTTGGTGCTGTGCCTGTGAGGCTGGGATAGAACCTGCCTATGAGAGTGACTTTTGCCTGCTGCTCTTCCTACATGGTGAACAAGTGTTTAAGAGAAAAGCTTTTCAGATTTGCATTAATCCTAGTGAGACGTTTATTTCAGAACTGGGATCTGTTCAATCAAATCTTTGTTGATTGTTTAGTTTCCTGTTAATTTACAAAATTGCTAAGGATTCATTAGATTAGAATTTGGCAGAATGGGAGCTTTAGAGGAGATCAGCTGATCTCCAGGTTACATCTGTTTAAACTGAGAATGTTTATTATTCCAATACATTATCTTTGTCAGCATCTGATTCCAAACAGAAATAAAGTGTGTAGGGCTTTGTTAAGCAGTATGAGTTTGCAGGGTTAATTTGCTATGTTCAGGTTGAAGTAATATCCTTTGGGAGAGTGATGGAAAAACTGAATTGAACATAGTTATTCTGGAATTACAGAAATGTGAATGTGAGGCATTTAACTTAAGAAATTTAATTTGGATTTTCTGCTGTTATGTTAATTAAACTTTAATAATCTACAAATAGAAAATACAGTTGGATGTAGTTATGCTGATGCCTGATTACCATGGCAAAAAAAAGTCTTAGTGACTTTTTTCCTCCCTCATTTAGATCAACATTTATTCTGCTCAGAGAAAACTGAGAGAGTCAAAAGTACTTCAGCTACATCTTCATCCCATAAAATGGCAGATTTAAGGTGTTTGGGTAAATATTATCTTAGGTCTTTCTTTCCAGAGTACATAAAGGAACCTTAAAGAGTCAGCAGTGCAGTAAGTGGATTGACTTGACAGAAATCATAACACATCTGTTCTATTACCTTATGTAATAACAAAACCTGAGCTGCTTCTTTCCCTTTCCCTCTACTGCTAAAATAAAAGATAAATATTGAAATAAAGGTGACAAACTGCAGTTTTATTCCATGTAATAATGTGGTTTGCTGACAAAACAGAACATACAGTAACTTAAAAGGTGACTTCCCCTAATTAGAAGAACACCTTGAGCAGGTGTTTTCCTCCTTTCTCTGCTTGCAGAAAGGGAGGAAGAACATGTAGCCCTGCTCATTTCCTTCATTGATTTTCCTGCTAAGCCTCCTCAGTGTTCTTCTCTTCTCCCTGCCTCCCTGCTGTGAAGTGCAGGCAGTTTTATGGTAATTCACACCTAGAGCCCTCAGTTACCCCAGGCTCTACTTCTTCAGCCTGCTCCCTTGGTAGGTCATGACAATGCTGCTGGTATTCTGGACTTGTGAGTGGATTTTGTAATCAAGCCAGCATTTCTTTATTTAAAACCCCTCCAACAAAACAAAAAACCCACAGCAAACCAGAGGACCCCAAAGCAACCCATAATCCACCTTTGAAAATTATTTTTATCTGAGTTGTCAAACTAAATTCAAGCTGAGCTTGAGCACTGCATCATCTTAAGGTAGAAGGTTACAGCTACAGACTTGTGCCCTTCCTGTGATTCCTCACACAAGTTCTCCTTCAGCTGCTGTAACTTAACCATGAGAGCATCCAAGGACATACCTAAATGATAACTTACCCTAGGAATGTCCTCAAAAATGAACAGCAAGGCTTCCTGTGAGAGAATTCATGCCTAAACTAGACTTACCATTGTTTCAGATTAATACAGGTACACAACACACAAAAAAATATAGTACATAATATATATGTAGTCTCCTGGATAAATGTGCAAATGGAAATGAGGCCTGTGTCTTCCCATCCCACCAGTATTTGTAGTTTTGTAGAGGATCCATATCTCGCTCAGTACTTCTGGGGTGGAAGTGCAATATAACTTAGTCCCATAAAATGTTGGAAAGAATTTTTTTAAGAGAGCAAATACAAAATATTTCAAGAAGGTGCATAAAAATGACATGAATTTGGAAAACCCGAAGTCAAATTGCTCTTAGTGAGAAAAATGAAACACTGAACTGTGTAGTACTTCTTTATAAAATGTGATTGCTATTTCTGCAATAACCTGTTTTTCCCAGGTTGCACAGCAGGACTGTCCTTGAACAGTAAAACCTTCACCAAGATGTTGCAGAGTTGCCTGTACAGGTGTGAGCAGCACAGAGTCATTCTGGAGGCAGAAGAAAGATACCGAGGGGAACTCCGCAGGATGGCTGCTGGTAACAGCAGCAGATCTGCAATTCATGAAAGTATGGAGTTTATTTTCAGTACTTGGAACCATTGCTTTAAATTGCACTTAAAATTCTGAACCGTTTTTATTTCCTTCTGATTGTCTTGCTGTTTTAAACTCACTCATGGAATTTGATGTATGATTTGTACTAAGTGAGATCAGAACTGGCCACTTCACTTTTGAAGGATCTTCTGTGTTTCTTGCCATGGTGACAGATGTTCATTATAGGCTTTTGATGAAACTCTCATATTTGCTAGAAATAGTCAAGTCCTAAGAGAATGGAATGTATAAAGCTGAAAATGTGTAAGTAGATGTATGATATCACACCAAAGTGTAAGTCCTTTCTTTTTCTGGTTTAAAGGAGGAGTTGTGAAAATGAAACAGTTATTACTTACTGGCATTTGTACTAGTGTTCATCTTATGTTTTCCAGAAATGCTGCTGACCCCAGTGAAGAAAGATGGGCTGCATAAAGAAATACCAACTTTTAGGAGCAAGAAGGATAGTTTCCAAAGTAAGGCCTTGCTTTGGGAGCTGGTGTGAAAAGCCCATACTGTCTACTAATTCTTCTGCAGAACTTTACCATGGGAGACTGGATAGGAAAGTCTTTTCTTTTTTATCCTCTAGATTCCAAGAATAATCTATTATTCTGAGAATAATGTGTTATTAGGCCAGAAAATGCATCCTCTGTAATCATGAAATTGTGTAATGGACATTATTTCCCTGCAAAGTTATCTGGCACTTCCTGCTTTGAGTCCTGTCAGGGTTACTTCCATGGCATTTGCTATTTCTCATGGTATTTGCTATTTTGTGGCATTGTTTTCTAAAATGGAAAGGTTTAGTCAGGCTCAGAGCAGAGCACAGCTACCTGAACCTGCATTCAGCACCACTCCTTATGCAGTTCCAGTCGTTATTCCATTAGATCCATTCCTCTTCCTGCTGGGAGCTCTGCTGAAGATTGGGCTTGTAATAAACAACTACAAGGGGGAATCCTTTAGAATGAATTCTTCTTTGAAATGAGGACTGAAATTTGAATTTTGAAATTCCCACCAGAAATTAATTTTTAATACTCTTATTTTCAAAAGCCTTGTTTACATGGTTATTTTATTTAATGCCCAGTAAAAGCTAGGAGGTTGATTTTTAAATTTATCTTTTTCTCCTTCAGATTCAGAAATTTCTTAATTTGTTTTATGAAAGCCCCAAAGGTATTTTAAAATGTAAAAAAAAAAAAAAAAAACCAAGCAACTGTATTTAATCTTGAAAGCTCATTGCAGCAATATATACAGTAATTTCACGAGTATAAGGCGCACTTCCGAGTGTCAGCAAATTTCCGAACTTTGTCCATATGAAAGGTGCTCTGGGGTATAAGGCGCACTTTTGTCCTCTGTGAGGATCCTTGTGCAACAAAGTAACCAATTAGTAACAATCGCAGGTTTTACTGGCAGGCGCTCAATTTGCAAGCTTTGCTCCCCCTGCCGATCCTGCGGCGCAGCTCGCGCTTCCGGGTTGGCAAATTTCTGAACTTAGTCAATGTATAAGGCGCACTTCTGGGTTGGGACCAAAATTTTAGTCAAAAGGGTGCACCTTATATGCGTGAAATTACTGTAATCTGTAGCAAGTACACATTCCTGTAAGGGAAGTAAACTGAATTTTCTAGTCTTTCTTCCAAGACCAGATTAGTGGTATGGCTCAAAAGATGATTCTCTCTTAAATTTTAATTCCAGAAACGTAACTTCTTTTGTGATTTGGGCTTTTTCTAACAAAGATGTGTAATGTTTTATTGTTTGTGTTTTGATTGTTTATTTTTTAAGGCATTCTTTTGACTCCAAGTAGAAAAGACAAATCTAATACTTCAAAGAGAGATGAACATAGTAGAAATATCAGGTGGACTAGCAACTATAACTTGACACCTGCGTATGAAAAGTGTGAGTATTACCAAAAGAATTCTCTGATATGCACAACTGAAAGATCAGTATTTGCAGTTTAGGTTAGAGCACTGAGAGAAGCACCTGTCCTTGCTGTTTGAGATAAATGGCTAGAAATTTAAATAAACTGTTACATTTTCTCTCACAGAAATCCACTATTATTTGCTTCTAGTTCATCACTAGTCCTTATGTCTTATTGTAGATTATGAGAAAAAGAGCTAAGGAGAATGAGGTATTACTGACAAAGCTACATTTGCATATTCAGATTAATTTGAATAAATGGTCCTTTACAGTTTTATATTCCATTTTTTCCTGTAGATTTTAGTTAAAGTGGCCTCTTTGTTCACAATTTCATAGCTTTACGAAAAACCCAGGATGCTAACCTGAAGAGACAGAGAGTCAAAGAAATGTGCAGCCAGAAATGTCAGAACTTAAAAGAAAATTGCACACATTCACTTGACAATGAGGTTAGTTATGCAAAGCCTAATGATGCACTGACATATTTATAAAAGGCCAAATAAAAGCACTAGGAATTGTGTAGTTTCTGTTTTAGTCACATTTAACGGAATCCAGTAGCAAAAGGAACCTTATTAAAAAAATCTTCCTGTGTTGTTTCTACTCCAGTCACACTGATTTAACCCTGAATTGAGTTTAGCATTTTTCAGCAGACGTCTTTTCAGAATGATGGATCTGGAGGTCTGATTTTTCCTGTATTGATGAAGATTTGCACAGTGTGGAAGTAACAGAAACCTCAAGGAATAAACCTGCTAAAAGAATAAACTATGTAGGCACAGCAGAAATTAAGATCACAGAAAAATACGTATTTCAGTGAGTGGTGACAATGGAGAAACTTTGAAGAAGCATTGTTCCCTTGCCAGTGTGACCATTTGTTTACAACTATTAAATGTTGAATTGCCAGTTATTATGTTACTTCCATGTGCAACATATATGTACATTTATATAATTCTTAATAACACCAAAATAATTACTTATAGGGCAATGAAAAGTGTTCCCTGGCTATGAGCATGACACCTTTGAAAAAGAGAAGAGCCCGAAAAGATTTCACAACTGAAGAAATCAACTGCCTTTTGAAAGGAGTGAAAAAAATGGGCAACCACTGGAATTTGATTTTGTGGTCTTACCCTTTCCAGAAAGGACGGACAAGTGTTGATCTTTCCAAGAAGTACTACAGGTTACAGGTGCAGGTACTCACCACTGAATTTTCTACTGATACCGAATGCTGTGAGCCCAGTTTTCATCTTTAGCCCCTGAGCTGACTTGCAGAAATAAAGAGAGGCTTTCAGAGTGGGCAGCCATGCAATTGTGCCTTGTGTCAGTGAAGTGCCCATGAGAATGGTCTGTGATATGATTCCATCAGGGCTGGTGCTTGCAGAGAGAGAGCTAAAGTAGAGAAAGACTAGAGAGCCTTAGAACCTGCCAGTGCCACCTGAGAGGGTACAAAGAGAAGGAGAGTGTCATTGAGGACTCTGAATTAATCCCTGTGTTTAGCAGGGAGTTGTCTCCTCTCTGCTCAGCCTCTGCAGCAGTTTTCCGGTGGTTAATCCATGCATCCCTCACACAGGGAGCATTGCTCCTGTGCTTTGGAGACCATAGGAGCAATTAAGTGTCAAGCCTTTGTCTACTGAAAGCTGGTCTGTAATTGTGGTTTGGGGCAACATTTATCATTGTATTTTCTCTTTTATCTCCATTTTATAGATGAAAAAAGCCCACAAAGGACATCAATAACATCATCTGAGAGTGCTTTGGATTTCATTGCAGAATATTCAAGAACGGCCTTTGTAACTGAGGTATTGCCAGAACAACTGGAGCCTCTGGATCATTTATGTGGCTTGGACTCTTGTTTTTCAGTGACAACCGACAGAATTGTTAAGCATTGTAAATTTAATTTGCCAAAACCTGACAATTTCTTTAAGTAATGCTATCATAGGCAACAAAATCTCTATGAGTAAAAATAGCATTAATTTGGAACTTAATTTAACCTTCTTGAGAATTTGATTTATTTAACTTTTAAGTTAATTTTTTTAGCTTGCTCTCTACCATTTGTAAGAAAAGGATATATTGCTGAAACTAATACTTTGTAACTGCTGTTAATGTTGTTGTGTCTGAATCTGTTTCCTCTTAATAAGTGAAATGATTAAAGCAAGTGGAATATTTTGTCATGCATTGAATATGTTGCATGTGCAGAAAAATATCTCTGTGACAGAAAACACTGAATGTATGGTTAAACACTGCTGCTCAGAGAAGGCAAATCTCTCGCTGTTGCAGAAATTCTGTACTCACTGTTGAACTGAGTAAGTACTGATAGAATTTGGCTTCTGTGTATAGTTGGACAGTTTTTTGGTGTATTTTTCAAGTAAGTGAGCATTTCTGCTAATTACACATTTTTTTTATAGGAAGCTTTACTGAAAGCCTTGGTAATTTGATTTTTCAGTGACAGCCTTAGTATTTCAGTTGTATTTTTTATTTGTTCTGATAAAGGTATGATGAATCAATAGTTAATTTATTATGGAAAAGGTTTAGTTATTCTATTAGCACTAGATTTTTACTATGATGTGGCTTAAATGCTTGAAAACAGGCAAGGTAACCAAAACTGAGAGACTTGCAATAAAGACGATGCCAATGATGCAATAAATATGTCTTCCAATATTTTCAGTGGTTGCAATTTGTGGGGTTTTATTATTCAAATATTGAAGCTTCTATAAAAGATATCTGAGTGGAGCTGTTGCCAATAGCAGGGTTGAGTATCAGTGGAACTATTGGCAGAGTGGAGCCCAAAGGGCTTCTGAGGTGGAGTGTCCCCAAGGAAGACATTGGGGTCCCTTACACACTCCAGGTGTTTTTCCAGGGACTCCAGCTGAATCCAGACAAGCTGTTGCTCCATCCTTTACTGAATGTGTATTAGTATCCACATTATCAAGGCCTGAAGTATGTCCCAAGTGGGTAAAATATGTGAGGTGTAAATCTTTACTTGCCACAAAGTGAGAATGTTGCAATTGACTTCACCTTAGGTACAGTTCAGGTTCCAAAGGTTCTGTGGAGCCTTTGGTTTCCTCTCCTCTTTGGAGCAGGACTGAGGTCAATGTTATTCCAGTCGTTCAGTGCCTTGTCAAGTTCTGAGACTCTTCAAGGGAGGAATTCCTGCTGCCTCTTTGGGCAGCCTCTGCTGGTGCTTTACCTCCTCTGGGAAGGCAGTGGCTGAACCACATCACTGGAACATTCTGGTGGGATCCAAAAAGGAAGTCATGGAGCAGGAGCAGGCAGAAACCTGAGGTATGATTTTGTGCAAGTCAGTCTTTTGCTCTCCTTTGGATTGAATGTACAGTCTTGATGAGTTTATTTGCACAAGTTCTTTGAAATCTACTTGTAAGTGGCACCACAAAACCAAAATTGCATATGTCACTTTTAGGTTGTTTGGGCCACACAGGGCAGTATTTTAACACTTTCAAAGGCTGGAATGACTGACAAACCACCCAGGAAAGTCTGTTTGTAAAAACACTGATGTGGTCTCTCGTGGTTCTGTTACTGTTGGTCCAACAGAGGGTGGCAGGAGTGTGAGGATGGGGTAGTAATGACAGCTTGATCAGTCACAACAGTTTACACTGTGTGCTTATCCAGATCTAATCCCAGCACTGCCCAGCACCGGGGCTGCACTGGTGGGAGCAGGGCTTGGACCGGGGCTGTGGGGAGGTACCGAGGGGGTGGATGTGCCAGGGTGTGCAGGGAAGTACTGAAGTGGGTGCCAGAGCAGGTGCCAGGGGGTGCACGGAGGTACCGGGGCAGGAACCAAAGATCAGAAGGTACTTGAGCAGGTCCCGGGAAAGGTGCCGGGAGTGCAAGTAGAGATACCTGAGCAGGTACCTGAGCGGTTGCCGCTCCCGCGGGCAGCAGGGGGCGCAGGCGGCCCCACGACGGCCGCGCAGGGCAGGGCGGGCTGCCGCCGGGGCTGCCCGGGCACCGCCTGATCGCGGGGCGGGCGCTACGCGCGCGGGGCCAGCTGGGCGGGCGCCGGGCGGAGGGGCAGGCGCGGTCCGCGGCGCGGGCGGGGTCCTCGCGGCCCGGTGAGGTCACTCTTTGTGGCGGCGATTCCAAGATGGCGCCGGTGCTGGCGGAGAAGAAGCTGCTGGGGCCGGACGGGCCAGGCGGGGCCGAGCTGCCCGGCGAGGAGGACGAGGGGCAGAACCTCTGGTGAGCGTCTGCAGCCACTCAGGGCCTGCCCGGTGGGGCGAGCCCGGGCTCCGCCGGGCTGGAGTGGAGAGCGGGCCCTCGGCCGGGTCGGGGCCGCGCTTGGGCCCCGCGGGCGGCGGCGGCGCCCGGGGGTGCGTGACGAGAGCCTCGCGGGTGCAGGGACGGGAGAGCAGGGGAGAGGCAGAGCGGGGGAGCGGGGCCCGGGACCGCGGCTCTGCTGGACATCCGCGGGGCGGGCTCCGGCAAAGGCGATCTCGTGGATTTTCGGCTTTTATTTCTAAAGAATGCTCTAAAAAAGTACGTATAGTGGCAAGAAAGGCGTATATCAAATACAGCAATCGATCGTGATGAGAATTAGTTGAAAACTAATGTTCTGTAGTATTGTGGCCTCTTACACGAGAGGAGAACTTTAAATGTTCCTGCCTGTGGTTTATAAATCATGAAAGCTTTTCTCTAGAAGGTGGGATGCTCGTGGTCGTTCAGAGTGCAGTTGGCCTGTGGCTGTGCCCGCAGCCCTGCTCCTACATAACCCGTATATGCCGGGCTGTGGGTGCGGATGTGCTGAGCTCATGGTGCTGTCACAGCCGGCGCTCGCTCCGTGCCGCGGGATAACGCGGCCGCTCTGCTGCTTGTCCAGGTCCTCCATCCTCAGCGAAGTCTCCACACGGTCCAGATCTAAATTGCCATCGGGCAAGAATATTCTTGTTTTTGGTAAGTAACACATGCAACCAGTTAGATGTTGGTTTGTTGCTTTTTTATTTGTAGAAATAAAGTGTATTTCAATCACCGATTGGAGCAAACTGACATATGGGTTCATTACAATTGGGTTATGTAATTTGATCTGTGGTCTTGTCTTCATGCTTAGAGATCTACTTTGTCTTTTATTTCCACTGTTATTTTAAGTAATAATAGAGGATAAGATAGTTCTTCATTCTTATTGTTCTGGTATAAGCCATTGGATTTAGCTGAAATATTTGAAAGACAACAGCAAATAACTGTGATTAGTGTACAAGGATAGCATTAGTGTACAAGAAGCGTACAAAGATGCTTCTCATTAATTAAGCAAGTTGGGGAAAAATCTTTTCTCTGAAGTCAAGCATAATTCTGAAGGTGTCTTTTTTTTTTCTTCTACAAACTTACTGGCAGGTGATGATGGTTCAGGCAAAACCACACTTATGGCTAAAATACAAGGCGCAGAACATGGCAAGAAAGGAAGAGGACTGGAATACTTGTATCTGAATATTCATGATGAAGACAGAGATGGTAAGTTCATTTCAAATGCAGTCTCCTTAATTAAGTAGCTGCCATGCTATTTTAATAATCTGGTTTGATGAATGAGTTCTGGGCTATGCCCCAGTAGCTGATTCAGTGTGGTGCTGTGAGTTTTGGAGCTGTGTCTGTTTCTGTGCAGGGAAACGTTTCACAGTCAATATCTGTTCTCCCTCCTGCCCCTCTGACAGCCTGATCTGTAACTGGGGCTGGGCAGCTCTGAACATCTAGGAGTGATCCTACCGCTGCTAAAATCCCTCGATAAACTATCCCTTTGTAGCAGCTGCAGCGGCATAGCTGTGGCTACTTTGTGACTTGAGAAAGGGAGGGATACATCCAGGAGAATTTCATGCTCTGCATGGGTTTCCTAGCACTGGCTTTGGTGTTTCTCATAGGGGCTGTGTGTGGAATTTTGGTCAGCTATAACAGATGTTTTGTTTTAGTTGACTGGGTGAAGAACAGAACTTGAAGTCAGAATTAGTATTTCCTTTTCTTAAGTTGGAGCTGGTCTCTTTGCCCCTTGTCTTTTTGTTGCTACTGCTGATCTTTTGTCTCTGCTGTGTGAAAGAGATTATGTCAAGAGACTATATAAAAGCAGGCCTCATGATCAGATTACTCATATTTTTGGGAAGGTTGGGGACAGGAAGAGATGGGGACTGAGATTGTTATCTTTGCTCCTAAATCTGCCTCTGCTGATCTCATTTTGGACAACCTCCTTGGGTTGGTTTGTCTTTAAAAATGGGGAATGTAAGTTGTCCTATTCATGACTTCTTCAGAGCACAGAATAGGGAAACAATGGTGGTGGTTCATCCCTGTTCCAGGGAACATGCACACTAGGAAGATCCTATAATGGTATTTTGAAACTGGAGATGCACTGAAGGCTTGCAGGAGTGATTAAGTGCCATGTGTGATTGGTTGTTATGGAGATTGGGCCTGCACTCACGTGGCAAGAAGCTGCCTTTGGATACTAAGTTAGGCACAATGAAAGTATGAGTACATTGCCATATCTCCAGGGGCCTCCTTGCAGTTCCTAAAAATCTTTTGGGCTGTAATTTTAAGTGCTGAGCCACTCTTAGCTTCTTCAGGTTCTGGGTGTAAGTGCTTTTCCACCGTGCACAATCTGCTTTAGTTCTGCACTAAACACTTCAGGGGGGAAAAGCCCCTGTGTTTAGGAGGGCTCAGACAGCCTGTGTCATCAGCCCTCTTGCAGCTTCAAAGGAGATGCTATTACAAGCAGGAAAATATTTGCTGTGCTGTTTTTCCTGGTGTTGTCTATCAAACCTCAAGTATATCCCTACACTGGAAATATTTTGGGGCTGTTCCTGAATGGCTCAAAGTGATAGGTATTTGATGTGATTAGGAGAGGCCTGTCATAAGAATTCAGGCAGCCTAGTAGGAAAAAAAAAAAGAGATCTTTTTGACTGACTATAGGCTCAGCTGGCCAATTCAGGTCTTCATGCATCCTCTAATGGGTGTGTTAGGAGCCAATAATATGTGCCTTTTTCCTTTCTGTCTCATTAGTGTCATCCACGAGCAAAATAAATAGCAAAGTGGGTCAGGACCTCCCAGCAGGCAGAGATAACACTCTTTCTTCTCTAGGACAGGTTTGGATTTGGTTTTTAAACTCTGTGTGCTTCAGATGACTGTATGCTCATATACAGGTTGGGGAACAAAGCTTTTATAATTAGCCCACAATTCTGAAAGCCATAAAGAAGTTCAGGGTAGGCACTCAGGAGCAGATGAGTGGTACTGAGGGTCTCTGCTTTTTATTAGACTCCAACCTAGCCAAGATCAGATCACAAGGATTTGCAGAGGTGCCAGATCAACACTGGTAACTGAAACTCTGCAGTGGAGTGAGATGATCTCAGCTTCTCTCCCAGGTGACAGAAGACTTATTTTCTCTCTTTGTCTTATTCTTCATTTCAGATAAGTTTTCTCTGTCCAGGAGAAGTATTTTCCTCATAGTGCTGAGTCATTCATTATCTACTTCCCACTTCCCCTTGGAAACCTTAAGGAAAATCTGTGTTGTTTCCTATGCTTTGGCCTCCTGTCCTCCTTCCTCTTCAAGGGATGTTTGAATCTGGCTGCTCCTACATCTAAAGTAGAATTTTTCTGGATTGCTGGATGCAATCTTAGTTTACAGTTACTTTCCTCCTAAAGATCAGCTCAGCAATTAAATTGTCCTTTTCAGTTTGTAGGAAAGTTTAACAAATGCCTAGGAAGCATTTCTGCTTTGCAGACCCCCTGTGGCTAACAGAGGTGCCCATGGACTGTGTGGTTTTCCCTGTACCCTGCTGGTTTCTTGGCAGCTGGATGCAGATGGGCACTGTGCTGTGCCTAGCTGCTCCAGCTGTACCAGGTGTCACTGCTCAGTGGGACATGGAGGCTTTGGTCCCCAGGACTCTGCGTCATTTAGAATCTAAGTCTGCTGCTGAATCTGTCTGAAAAGTCTCTTTCCTATGGAAAAAATACCTTTTTATTTTAAAGATAGGTTTTATCACTATCTCAGATGCTGCCTAGGGCAAGGCATTTGCTCAAGAAGAGGTTTGAAGAGACTGAGAAGCAATCCTGGGAGAGAGGATTCTCCTAAATCCTCAGCTGCGTTATCCTTGGAGCATAAGGCTGCTCCTGCATACATGACACCACAGTTCATCTGGATGAGAGAATTTATAGCACTGCCTGCAAACTTAGCTTGGAACATTAACTGATCTTGGAGCTCAGACCCCAGGGTCCTCCATTAGTGGAATTTATCAGGGAGTGTGGCAAGTTTCAGTTTTTTGCCTGTCTTTATGATGAACAGATACTTTTTGTCTGCTTTTGAGGACTAAGAATCTGAATTTGTAGAAGGTAGATGAGAAGCCGTGCATAATTTTTCTGAAGGATCTGTGTTTTCAGAGTAGCTTTCGGAGGCCCTTGCAGGGCTGGGGCAGAGTCACGGCGGGGATGTAGAGCAGAACAGGGAGCCAGATTGCATGGCCTGCTCTGAACTGTGTCAGCTGGAGCCACAAGCACTACAGGAACATTTCTGACCAGGCTGCAGGTGCACCTCAGCTGTGCCCAGTGAGCAGGGAAGAAGAGCTATCCTGGAGTTGAATTATTACTTGTAACAAAATCAAACAGTCTTGGGTTTTGCCTCAGGTTTGGACTGGCCTCAGCCCTATCATATGCATATTCCAGCTGAACTGGTTGTTCCAGATTGAGCCAAGTCTTGTTGCTGTACTGGTTTCTAATGGGAAAATTGTCTTTTTTTTTTTTTTTTGGTCAGCATCTTTAAAGTTGTTCTCTTGAATGTTTTCTCCTTTCTTGCTTCTCTTTGCAGCATGAGTAAGGAATATCTAATTGCCACTGACACCTTTTGAATAGATGCAGATGTAGTTGCAGTTCACAGAATCAACCATGTGCAATAAAATTCATCAAAGCTGTAAAATCTTTTTCAGGACTAAAGGGATAAAGGCATATTGACAGGATTTAGAGATGTGATTTTAGCAGCTTTTGTAATAGCCTGTAATAAGTAGCCCCAGCTTTTCCAACAGGATCTGGTGATTGTTTGCTCTGTTTTTGTATGTTGTGTCATGGCCAGTAAGAAGGGCCCAGTTAACATTCATGGCTAAGTAGGAGCTTGATGTGGTGCTGACAAAGCTGAATTTACCATCGAGTCCTTGCCAAATTGTGAGCACCCAGTGCTGTATTTTTAAGTGTGTTTTATGTTTTAGCAAAGGTAAATCACAAGACATTCCTATGTCCTGTTACAAAGGAGCTAACCTTTCCTTTTCATACAGTGTTACATTTTTTTGCTGAAGTACATTTTAAAGTGAGTGCAAGGCTTCCTGGCTTCCTAGCAGATTGATTTTGAGTGGTAGTTCCAGCTGCATTCTAGTTCCTCCTGTGTTCTAGTTCCAGTCTGCATTCCACATGTTAAGCAAAAATTAAATTTTTAAGGGGAGCAAAGGTGCATAGTAAACAAAACAGCTTTAATCTTAGATACTGGCTTTAAAACATGACTGTCTTGGTTTCAAAGACAGGTATTTGCGAGAAATGCAGGAACCCTCGCTGAGATGGAGAGCACAGATTCCCTCCCTCCAGTTTATTATAATTTGGAAATTAAGGGGCTCTAAGGCAAAAATATGAGTTTAGGAGTAATAGTTCTTTACTAATCTATCTACAAGACAAACAAAAACAACATCAGCTATGAAAATTAGCAACAAAACAAAACCAGTAACTTAGTTCAGTCCTTTTTGGCCGCAGATGCTGTCTTCCTGCACTCAGTACTGGTGGGTGGAGGGTGGGGGCGGGGCAGGTCCCGCAGGGCTGTGCAGAGGGCTGGGGTGGGGACAGCAGAGGCCCAGGTGGGACAAGGTTGGGGGAACGACTGCCCGCGCTCACCATGTGAGCCCAGAGGTGACAGGCTGAGCGGGAAGGCGGCAGTGCAGCGTCTCACAGCAGAGAACCTGGCTCCTGGAGTTAGGATGGTGCGAGGTGGCTGCGAGCAGCTTCCCAGATGTCTTCCTCCAGCCCCACCGAGGAGCGAGAGAGGTGCAGCTAGACAAGCTTTCTTAGCATAATAATGGGGAAAATTCCACAGCGAGAAAAAAACGTAGGGGAACAAACCCCCAACAATGACTTAGAAGCAGTGAATTTGGATATTATTATTTTTTGTTACTTGCCAAGGTGTAAAGTCTTTTCTTCAGAGTATTCCCCACAGCAGAATCTGTCAGTGCTGAGGAGAGCTTGCAGACTTGCATTAGGTTTTCAAAACTTCATTCATGCTCCAAGGAGACCGTTGTACATACACACAGTCCCTGTCTATTAATAACCTTTAACTCTTGGAAAGCTCATGAGGTTTTTATGTACTGGGAGGCTGCTGCTTTAGGGCATGTACACGGGATGTTTCTAGAATGAGAAGAGTCCTGCACAGATGTTTCATTTACTGTTGTGTAACAGCAAACATGTAAATGTCTTCACACCGTGTCTTACCTTGCTCTCTGTTTTTCCAGACTTTTCCTAGACCTTGCCTCTGACCTCAGAGGTCTTTGGGGGCTTTAAATTCAGACCTACAGTCTGAAGACCTACCCTTTGATGCCAATGATGGGTGTCCTGGACCAGGGCGAGGGAGGGGAGCAGTGCTGGGTGCGCACAGGTGCATTTCTGAGCTCCACAGGGTTTATCCTGTACTCACTGACCACTGGCGAGTGAATCCAGGGGTGCAGCTGGCAGGCAGAAGAGGTGTAAGTTCTCAGTGTGGCTGTTGGCCTGTTTGTGTGATGGCTGATGTTGGAATGTCTTAGGACAGCCTGAGAGAACTCATGACAAATGCTAAACATAGACTGCCTACATACAGCACCTTGATGAGATGTCTGCAGTAATTTTGTCCAAGGCCTGATTAAACAGGTAGGATGTATATCTCTCACCTTTTCTTCTTCCAGATTTCTTAGCCAACCTTTTGCCTTTTTTTGGAGTCAGGCAGGATGGATCCCTTCCTGTAATAAAGTTATGATAGCCATAGTAACTGGATTTATTTTTCAAAGCTGAAAGATGCACGACACGGAAGTACAGTGAGGCAGAGTAATCATGAAGCTCAGTAGCTGCTTTGAAAATCTGGGTTCTGCTGCGGCTGGTTTGCAGATCTGTGTGTTTCAGAAGTCACATATTGTATATGTAGACAGACTTGCTGTTTTCTCTGGATAGCTGTAGTAAAATAGGGAATATTTAGGGAGAGGTATTAGGAAGACTCTAGAAGATATAAACAATGGAATTATTCCTCTTCAGCAGGATGTTCTGAGGATATTGTCATTCTGTCTTTATCTCTCAATGGTACCTGATACATGATTTCTGGAGGAAACTCCATTTTCAGTTCTTATACTCTTGCCAAGAGCTCAGTTTTGGGGTAGAATGCCAGCTGTCTGACCCAGCTGATTCCCCTCTAGTCTGCCTTGCATTCCAACAAAGTATCCAGCCACTATCAAAAACACCTGTGGGAGAAACACAAGTGCTGCGATACCAGGTCATTTCTCCAGTGCTCATTCTGCCAGGAGCCTGCAGAAGGAGCCAGTGTTAGTGTGAGTTAAGAGCAGGTGGCACAACCTTGTTGGGAAGATGGGAAGTTCATCCTGTACTTGCTCCTCCCCCTCCTGTGCTAGAAAGTTAAGCTGCTTATTGCTGGTATCTTGTTTGCAGCTTATTTCTGCTGGGAGGTGTCTTGAGTGTGTGAAACCAGCTTAAATGTCTGGGAGACACCAAGGGCAGTGATTATCCCCTGCTGGGCTGGGGCAGGGCCACCCTTTGGGCCTGCACTTACACAAACCCTGTGTTCTGGGTTCACTGTGTGTTTTTCTAATGCAGGACTGTTGTGCAACAATTAAAAACTGTCCTGACAGCTGTCCTGAGTAAAAACTCAAGAAGATAAATTACATTTTTTAAAGGAAAATGTTCTGAACCCAGAAGTGAATGCATATAGGCTTTTACACAGGAAGCTGTTTTATAAACAAGCAGACAATGTGTGCTGGTAGCTGGGCCTGCTCCTTCCACTGAATACTGATGCTCTCACCTGGTGCCAAAGCAAACCTTGCTTCATTCTGCTGGGTTCTGACTGTGACTTTTCCTTTCAGATCACACTCGCTGCAATGTCTGGATCCTGGATGGAGACTTATACCACAAAGGGCTGCTGAAGTTTGCAGTTTCTGCTGAATCCCTGCAAGACACCATCGTGGTATTTGTTGCAGATATGTCTAGACCTTGGACTGTTATGGAGTCTTTACAGAAATGGGCCAGTGTCTTGCAAGAACACATTGATAAGATGAAAATTCCTCCAGAAGAGATGAGGCACATGGAGCAGAAGTGTAAGTCTTTGTGCATCCATACATTGTTGTTGGTTGTTTAATTAGCTCTCACAAGTTTTGATGGATTTCTTCGGGTCAGTGTTTTGAGAATGGGTTGGATAAGAATTACGGTAATTTCACGACTATAAGGCGCACCCTTTTGACTAAAATGTTATTTGAAACCTGGAAGTGTGCCTTATAATCCAGTGCGCCTTATATATGGAGAAAGTTTGAAAATGTGCCGGCAACCCGGGAGTGCACCTTATAATCCAGTGTGCCTTATAGTTTTGAAATTACTGTACTCTTAAGTTGTGATTGCAACTCTAATTCAAATGAACTGTGTTAGGATTTAAAGCGACTCTTCCAGTTTTGCTGTGCTGACAAAACATCATGTGAATTACTGGTCTAGATCCTGGGCAATAGTGTTATTTTGATAATTTGATTTTTAAAAAAGGAAATTAAAAAAATATAACTCAATAAAATGACAGATTCACTTTTTAAAAAACAATGACAAATTCAGTGATGAAGTGAGTTATCTACTTTGCTGTGATATCTCAGCCAGGTTCCATTCCCATACTGTGCTTGTCTTACAAAAGGTCTCTCTGCCCTTGTTTTTCTGGTGGCTCAGGCTGTGAACCTGTTGCAGCTAATTGTCTCACTACAGCTGTTCCTACCCTGTGACTTTAGGAATGTTGTATAAATTAACCTTCTTTCCTGCCATATCCATGGCAGTAAAGAATCTAATGCTGGCAGGCAGTCATTGTTGCAGTATTGGATCCTGCAGCTCCTTTCCTAAAGTAGTGTTGAATGTTTCTTGAGATTTTTTTTTTCTGTTTTCCTATTGAATTACTTCAAAATAAATTCCATTAGTGGAAAAGACCTTAGCAGCTTTCAGTCCTTTCAGATGAAGTAGATTCAGATTGATCTTTGTGGTTGCAGCTTTTGCTCCAGGTTGATGGCTCTCTGTGCTGGAGTGTAGAATCATTGCAGATGTGTGGTCTGGTAGTTTGCTGAATTACCTTTAGGGAACAGTTTGATGTGTTTGACCTGTGAGCACTCAGGTGTATTTGTGTAGCTGATAATCCTTTCTGAATGTTAAATATTATGTTCCCAGAAGCTTTGTGCCTACAGCCTATTGGCTGGAGTTTAAACTTAATGGTTGAAACCACCCAGGTTTGATCATGAGGTTACATTTAAACAAAAAGTGAAATATGGGAGTTTTTAGGTGAAAACAATAGGGGAGGTTTATGTTTGTCAGAGATATTTTGGGAATGGGAAATGGAAAGGCAGTTCTAGTATAAAAATCCCAATTTGCACATTTCTGAGACACAGCAAATGTTATGGCAATCCAAATAAAGGGGGAGTTTGTGCAATCAAATGTTCCTTTTGAAAAGAGAAGCTTTTCAGTCTTCCCTTCAGAGTGCAGTCTGTGAAGGAGCTATGGCACAGCTAAGTCTGAGGAACTTAGAAGACTTTCCAATAGTGGTATCTTAGAGAATTCTAAATTAAAGTAATTTCACGATTATAAGCCGCACCTGATTACCTGATTATAAGCCGCACCTCCAGGTAGCCGGGTAGACCACGAGATTTGTCCATATATAAGCTGCACCCGAATATAAGCCGCACTTTTTTTTTTTTTTTTAAAGGGAGGATCTATATGTAACAAAGTAACTAATTAGTAACAGAATCGCTGCCAGCTGGGTTTGGTGTCAGGTGCTCAAGTTGCAAACAGTTTTCATAGACCAGTGAAGCCTTTAAAGGCAGCCCCAGGCACCCTCCTGGCCGGCTCTCACTTCCGGGTTGGCATTTCACTGGGATTTGTCCATAGATAAGCTGTACCTGAATATAAGCCACACTACTGGGGTAGGCTGGATTCTTCAATGAAAAAGGTGCAGCTTATAATCGTGAAATTACTGTACCATAGAAACTCCTGGTTTGTTCTGAGCTCTCCTGGAGTCAAGGGGAGAGGAGATGGGAGAGGGGCTGAGTTCCCCTGTGCCTGGCTCTGGTGCCATCTGCTGGCTCAGCTGTGGCACACAGAGCACTGATATCTTCAAATTTTTATCTCTCCTGTTCTCAGGCCCTGTGTGGGACCCTCGTGTCACCTGCACACATCTCTGGCTTCTTGCAGACTGTCCCTCGGGCCAGCTCTGTGCTCAGAGTTTCGGCCACCATAGTCTGTAATTCTGTCAGCAGCCCATGCTGAGGAAAGGCCCATTGCAACTGTGTCAGGGTAATGCACTGGGCAGGGTAGTGCATGTGACTGGTGACTGCCTCGGGACTGCTGTGCATCCTAAAGCTACACAGCAAAGCTCTCCTTACTGAAATCCTGCTGCCTGTGCCTCCTGGGGTAGGCTGCCACTTAGAAAATGAAGTCACTGGGTTGCAACAGCCCAAACGTGTGAAAACAGGGTAATAAAGTGCATGAGGGCAGTTGAAACATAGAAATGGAGTGCAGAGTGGTGGGATGTGCTGTATTTAAGCTCTCTGCAGCATAAGGCCACATGGATGGATGTATTTCCTGACTTCACGTGCAGAGTATTTCCTCACTTCTGCTCCTCCCAAGCTGCATGTCCTCAGTACTTTCCTTGGCTGTCACACTCAGCACCAGCAAGTGGGGAAACACTGCCCAGGCCTGCCCTGCCAGCATCCACTGCAAGTGCTTCAGGGTTGTTCCCTCTCCATGCTAAGGTCCTAAGAGTTTCCAGAGATGCCTTTGTTGGCTCACCCCTGTCAGTGCAGGAGGACTTGGGACTGCTTGTTTCTGCTGGCAGTGTTTGGGAGGCCTTTCTGTACCTAGCTCTTGCTCCTGTTTTTGCTGGTTGAGATTCTGACTCTTGGCTTGTCTGGCTGGGCGAGAAACTTCCCTTTGGAGTTAAAGAGCTTCCAGAATGGGCAGCAGGACACACATGGAAGCAACAGACTACCTTCTTGGGAATGTACCCAGAGCATTGCCTGCTTCCATTCACTCCCATCACTGAGCTGCTCTGGGGCTTCTTTGCTAAGAGCTTGGCTCATGTGAAGTCAGGTACATAATGTGAACTGCGTACATTTGATGCAGGCTCTATTGGGATAAATAATTTTTTAAATAACGCATATTTGAATAATTATTTCAGGGAAGACATGAATGTTGCCTCCTTATGTAAAACAGCAGAGCAGATAAGCTGCCTGGCAGGAATTAAGAACTGCAGAAAAGAGGCGTACTGGTAAAATGGCAATTACACCAATGACCTCTGGAGTGTTTGAAGATAGAGAATTGAAACACAATAACATGATTTTGCAAGTTGTCTACTGTCCCTTTCAAACTGAATTAATTTCAGATTGTCTACCTTTTTGCTTTTTTGGTCTGACATAGAGCTGAAAGATTTCTTAAGCTGAAAGATGAAAAAAAAATTAGTTTATCCAGGTTTCTTTTGTCTAGTAATTCTTCAGTCTTAGTCATGGGTGGCAGAATTTTACAGATTTCCAGAGGAACTGTTGTTTTCCTGGCTTCCTATTTTATGTGCATCCTCTTAGGGGTATTTCCTGTTGAAAAACCTTAAACCACAGTAATTTTCACTACTTCTGAATAAAGAAAAGAGTTGTTTTCCATACCATATAGAAGATGTTTCCTCAGTTAGAACTATGTGGAGGAGATAATATTCATAGCTCACTAGAAAAAAAGGAAAAGTAAAAGACTTTATATCCATGAATTTTAATGGATTTATATCCATTAAAAGCCTCAAAGTGGAGCTCAAAAGCAACATAGCTATAGGAGGTAAGAAAAACTATGAAACTGCTGCATGTCAAATGTTTTACCTGCAGTAAGCTAGCTATTTTATTACCTTGTGAGAGTGCAGTTTGTTCATCGGGGCATCTCACAGTGCTGGGGGTCCAGGTTCACTTGGATTTAGTAGGACTCAATTCTGAAGGGATGGGGGTTGAGTGGAAGCCTGGAGCAGTGTTTTAGAGCCTACTGCTGACAGGCACTCACTCACACTTATTCCTGAGTTAAGGTGGTGTCTCTGTGCTTTGGTGCTGTGGTCAGAGGTTCTCTCTTGACTGGTACCTTCTGTAACTCCATAGTGATTGTTCAGAGCTGCCCCTGTTGGCCCCAGGGTTGTGTCCCATTGCTCCATGCCTGGCAGGGGCAGTGGTGGAATCCCTCTGGATCTCTTGGAATCTACACAGTGCTCAGCTTTTCTCTCTCTGACTGTTGTAGAGAGGGGGAGATGGTAGTTGTGGCTCTCTGAGATTGTGCCCTTCATTCCCATTCAGCAGAAATTCATGAGGATGAAGCCATCAGACTTGTGAAATTCGCATGTTGCCTTTGCTCTAATTTACCTTTCTAAAATTCTTAGAGCATCTTGTGTTTTCTCATGTTGAGTGTTACTCTTTTCAGAATAGGCCTTTTTTCCTCAAATTTGAAGGAGTTTATGCTCCCAAGTATCTCAGTAAAGGAAAGACTATTTTGCTTTGGTATGAACAAAGTCCAGGAAAGGAATCCTGTCTGATTATATTGCTGTGGTAAATTGAGAACTGTATTGTCCAAGTCTTTTCTGTGTGATTAAGTCAGAGAGACTCATCTGAACCATTGTGGGAGATGCAGATGGTGTTCTTTAAACTGCTCTAATACACTCGGCCTCAATAGTAAATAATAATGGGAAAGTTAATAAAGAGGTGCTTCAAAAAATTCCTTTTCTGGTTAAATGCTGTTGGTGAGATAATGAAGATGAGGAATGTGCAGAATGTATGATGGAGTTTGGATTTGCTGTAGCTAAGAAACAGTCCTGGAGGAAGCATCCTTTGGAGCACTGTTGTATCCTCTCCACAAGAAGGCAGTCTCCCCATGTTAAAAGCAGCTGCGTTTCATCTTCATTTTTTTGTATTTCATTGCAGCCTGGCATATATTGAATTGGTGATTGGAAGTCTTATGGTCTATATTAAGTTTGGGGGTTTTAGCTTTTCTCAGGAATGATGCCCTCTTCCACAAGAGTCACACAATTTTATATTTCAGCTAAACATTGTAGATTGTGCAGCTTTAAACAGAAGAGTTTTCTGATTTGTTCTTCCTTCCACACACCCATACCATTGCAGGAATGGTTCCTGTTTTGAAAAGGTACCATGACTTCTTTTTGCAAGGTTTGTATAAGAAAGTTCCATGAGGTTTTGCCACTTCCTAAAGCTCGGGAGGCCTGCAGTGCATTGCAGTTCCTTCCCTGGCACGTGGAGGGTGTTCTGAACAGCCTCTCTGTGTGGCTTCCCTCTGTCACTCTGCTCCCACTGCTTCTAAAATAAAGGAACCTTTGTGGGAGCCAATCATGGAGTTTGCTTGGCACTTTCCTTGAGGGTTCCTCATGGCTGAGTGAGGAGGAGGAGAGCCCTGGGCCTTGGGGCAGTGTGTGCCTGGAGCAGCCACAGCCAGGACACAGATGCAGCTGGTCTGTGGCTTTGGTCTTGAATAAAAGACATTAAAGTATAGATAGCAGCCCAGATTTAATAAAGCTTGTGTGGGCTCACAATGCATTTCCAAAATTAGTATTCAGGATTGTTGGAACACTCACTGTTTCCATGAAATACTGAAAACATAAAAACCATCAAGTTTTCTCTGGATCCCACTGTAGTTTTCCAGAATATAACCAAGTCTCTTCAGGTAGCCTGCAGATGCCCTTGAGTGTGTGTTTGTGCAGGTAGTTTTTATATTTCTAGCATTAGATGCCTGCAACAGAAATGTAGAGTAATAGGAACGAAAGGAATTGTTTGTAAGAAAAAGTGACTGTTTCAGGTTGGTGTTTTCTGTGTACATTTACATTTTCACCATGCTTTCTTCCTCAGTAGGTACAAATTGCAGGGGATAGGCTGTGTTGCTAAACCACATTTATGTTTTCTGTGTTCAACTGCCCTATAATGAAATGTTCAGGAATATGCATTTGTATATACTGTAGCTCTTAAGAGAATTGTGATTATTCATAATGGTTCCAGATCCCACTTGATTTAGCTTCCTGTAAATTTTGATGGAGGAGTGTTGTGGTGTTGGAAAGGGCAACAAGGCTTAACTTGCCTTCAGTTCTCATGAAAAAAAAGCCCTTGAGATTTCTAGTTAGTTGTAGATTAATTTTGTTTTAAAAGAACTAGTTCCTTTGTTGTAGCCTGAGAATCTCTCTCTTTTAATAGTTATAAAGGAGTTCCAGGAGTATGTAGAACCTGAAGAAGGCTACCAAGGATCACCTCAGAGGAGAGGTCCCTCGTCTGGCCAGGAGGATGAACATGTTTCCCTGCCCCTCGGAGACAACGTGCTGACTCACAACCTGGGCATTCCCGTGCTCGTGGTGTGCACTAAAGTGAGCCTCTGCTTCTCTCTGCTGCTAGCAAGGTTTCAGTACTTCTCTGTTAAAGGCATGCTTTCTACAGACATGCGAAATGAATTCTGGATTAACAGTGGAGGGATTTGTCTTACAAGTGAGCTTCTGCCATCAACATAAATTTTTACTTTTATGGAATAGTAATAACTTCATCCATTATATGCTAATTACTTAAGCATCTCATTTATCGGTACTATTTTAGAACCAGAGACTCAAAGTAAATGTTGTGGGAGTGTATAGGATTAAGGAAGGTGTTTTAAGGTGTGCTGGGATTAACTGGCTGGGTTTTTCTGAGTTGTTTTCCTGCCTCTCCCAGTGTGATACAGTGAGTGTTTTGGAGAAGGAGCACGACTACAGGGAAGAACACTTTGACTTCATTCAGTCACACATCCGCAGATTCTGCTTACAGTGTATCCTTTGCTGGGTTGAGGAGATTGCCTCTAATCTGGAAGCAAGAGATGTTTTCATGTTGAATTGCACATAACATTAATCTAAGAAATTGCTCTGCAAGATTGCTTGGTATTTAGTTATTGATTAGGGTATGTGCTAAACATACCTAACCTTAGATTGGTATGTGTAGCATTTGATTTTTGAAAATGTTGACAGATGTCAACAGATGCTTAATCATGCAGGGGATTTGGACCTTTTATTCCTTTACAAAGGGATTGGTCTTACATTTTGTGAAGTGTTCTTTCTTGGTTTTCCCCTCAGAACTTGCAATTTCCATATAAGCCTGAGATCTCATCTGTGTATTAAGTTTTTTACTTTTTCCGAGTGAAGTAGGGTAAAATTTCCATGTAAGCCTGGCAGATTGGATAACTTTTGTGTATGTCAAAGGAAAGTGTCATTATCCTTACCCTGTTATATCCCCTCCATCCCTGGATAAAAATGTCTCTAGTTTTGCCTTGAACTACTGCTCAAAGCTACATCTAGTAGCTATAAATCTATTAACTCTTGTTTTGAAATTCTTATTATAATTTAGAAACTGTATCTTACCTAATTTTCCTTAACTAGAAACCCAGATGGGGCTGCCTTGATTTATACATCAGTTAAGGAGGAGAAGAACCTTGACCTATTGTATAAGTACATTGTACATAAAACCTACGGTTTCCAGTTTACTACGCCTGCCTTAGTGGTAGAGAAGGATGCAGTTTTTATGTGAGTCACTGGGACAAGCAGCACGGTGTCAGAGGGAGTTTTATTAAGCACTGCATTACATGTAACACGGATATAAAAATAAATTGAATGGTTTGTTGTTCAAAAGCTTACTATGCAAGTCTTGTGGAATCCCAAATTTAAACACCAATTTAAGTGTATATTACTTGACTCAAACTATACTATTCCAGTTTTTTTATCCTTGGAATTTAGCTGAGAAATAGGGATGATCTGTGAGAAAATTGCCTTATTTAAGTAGAGAGCCGTTAATAAATGGTCTCTGTAGAAGTTGCAGAAAAGGCAAAGCTTTATTCTCTCTTACAGACCTGCTGGTTGGGACAATGAGAAGAAAATTGCCATTTTACATGAAAACTTTACAACAGTAAAACCAGAAGATGCATATGAGGACTTCATTGTAAAACCTCCTGTAAGAAAGGTAAAAAGGGATTCTTTCTGTACCCCAGCAAATAAGTAGAGTTTGCTTAAATGGCTGCTAAGGACTATTAACATTGAAGAACTCCAAAAATAAATATAACTTTTTTTTTTTAATCTAAGTATGTGAAACATCAAGCTTTTTTAAAATTAGTTATTAAAAATACTGCAAGCAAGCCCAGAAACCATTCACCTTATTGAATGAAAGGTAGTCCAGGAACAGCTGTTTTACATTTACTATTTTTGCATATGTGGAGCAGAAACACACCCAGAAAATGGAGAATTCTCTTGTAGGACATTTCCACTTGTACTCACATGGCTTTGAGGTTGCCATGTGAAGGCAAAGCAAGGTCATCTCAGGTCTTTGAAGAGATGCTGATGAGATCAATATCCAAACTTAAAAAAAGGAGTGTGGCTGCTTACCAAGTGCTCATCTCTATGGGACAGTGCTCCCAGGCTGGTGTCTCTGGATGCTCCAATATTTTTTCTTTTACCATATTTTTAATGGCAGCTTCTTTAATGTTATTATTTTAAATGTGAAATAACAGTTTTTTAAAAAAAGTGAACAATAGTCTTGAAGATTTGCCTATTTGCCTCTCTCTTCCCTTTTGATCACCAAAGCATAAAAGCCAGTTATGGTAATTTCAGTTTTTACTTATAACAAGAAAATGTTTTGTTCAACAGTTAGTCCATGACAAAGAGCTGGCAGCAGAAGATGAGCAAGTATTTCTTATGAAGCAGCAGGTAAGAATTGAAGAATGAAAAGAAGTCCTTACTATGTAAGATTTCAGTTTAATTTCTCCCTTTTTATTGCCTTTAGTTTTTCATTCCTCATTTAAATCAACAGCTTGCTGTTTCTCAGCTTTAAAAATTCAGATGTAATTGTGAAGTAAGACTTTATTCTAACAAATGCAAGTAGGAAATCTTGGTAAGTTGAAGGGAAGATATGCTGAGAACTGAAAGAATTTACATTACATTTCCTTATAGCCAAGGGCTTGAAAGACTTTAATGTGTCAAATTTGGCTATGTTGTAACTTATTTTCTATATTACTCTGTAGTTTAAAAAAAATAACAATACTTCCGTATCCAGGTGATTATAAATGTCCTGGAGGCTACAGACTGGGCTGTCTCTGGTTCTGGCTTTGAGTTCTGGAATGGCTGTGTGAGACAAAGGCCCAGAGCTTATTTATTCCTTGCAGTCAGTTCTCTAGAGGCAGAGTGGGGAAGTATGGAAATAGGAATCCTGTAAATATCAGGAAAAAGATCAAATAAATTTATGGTTACTCAGCTTCACTGTATTTTATTCCTCTGTAATCTTTGAAATATATTTAATATGCTTAATATGGTTTTTTTCGCAGTCATTCCTTGCCAAACAGCCAGCAACGCCTACAAGAGCATCAGTAAGTACATCCAAGGAAAAGAGTAGGAGGTGTTCTAATGATTCTAACCTGCCGAGGTGCATTTTTTATATTTTAATGTAACCTACATAATCGTCCCAAACTGTGGAAAGAAAATAAATAATAAGGCAATATATTAAAATGTTGTTTAAAAATTCATTTTGGAAACATTGGATTATTGAACTAAAAATTTCCTGAGGTGGTTCAGCCTTTCCTGAAGTAGAGGCACATCCCCAAAATAACTGATATTTTTGGTGCTTGTTTGTTTTCTTTCTCCAGTGTGCATTACTACAGTGCCAATAGAAAGGGTGAAAAATTTTGTGATGTTAAACTTGCATTATGTAACCAATCCTTCGAAATTCTTCTCTGATTTGTGTGACTTGGACTTTTTAAGGAATCTCCTGCAAGAGGCCCTGCAGGATCCCCAAGAACTCAAGGCAGAGCTGGTCCCGCCAATGTACCCAGTGCCTCACCAATCACATCAGTTAAGAAACCAGATCCAAATATTAAAAGTATGAATGAGTATTTTACTGTTCTATCATGTGTTATTTCTCTTAAAGTGAATCCTCTTCTGTAGAACTATTTGGGGATTTATTCATTAATGGTATAGTTTAATAACAGAAATGCATTTACGACATAACATTGGGTTGATTTTTATCTTTTCTGATCATTTGTGTGACTTGGAGTAGAGTTCTGTTACTGCCAGCAGTCAGAGATCAAATGCATCCTAGTTTCCTTAAATTTCCTCAGTACATATATTATGCATCAGTTGGATTATTAGGGTGGAGACTGCTCTAAACTGCAAATAGTTTTATGCTTCGTATCACTTTTTCTGGAATCCACAGTGAGCCCTGTTCCACTAAATCCTCTCTGGAATGTCATTTGCTGTAGCACATGGAGTCACTTGGAAATGAGATCTTTTCCTGAGATGCACCTCCATGGTATTGAGGGGTTTCTTTCCCCTCTGGGCATTAAAAAGGTGTGCAGGGCCAGTGTTGTTTTTTGTTGTGCACTGTAGGGCCATGCCTCACTTCCAGGGGACAAAGTGCCCTTCTGGATGCTGTCTCATTGCTGAATTGCCAAGTTTTGATTTGTTAAGAGCAGTGTGGCCTGAAAGGCTGCACTAGAACATCTGTGCAGGTTCTTAATGGGCTTATGAGTCTTTGAATTTCATGTCTGTACTTAATAATCTTGCTCTTGGCTTTTAAATTTATTTAAAACTTTAAAATATACAGATATTTAGATTAAAATTTCATTATGCCCCTCATCATTCCAGAAAAGCAGGAATGTGCATTTAGCCATCTCTGCCTAGGCCAAAGTAGGCAAAGGACTGGGATATTCAAACTGAACAAGGAAAGACTTTCTCATAGCTGAGGTTTATTTCCTTCATTAGCAAGAGATTTGTATGTGTGTGAAAATAGGTTATAATTTACCAGCTCTGCATGTTCTGTGTGATCTGTATTTGTTTCTTTCTTTAGATAATGCTGCAAGTGAAGGTGTCTTGGCTAGTTTCTTTAACAGTCTCTTGAGCAAAAAGACTGGCTCTCCTGGAAGTCCTGGTGCTGGAGGAGTGCAAAGTACAGCCAAGAAATCAGGTATTGGACTTGTTATTGCAGCTTGTTTTTAATAGTTTATTTAGCTCCTTGGTCTGTAGATGTGTCTCTTACACTGTTCAGGAAAGTGACAGACCTTGACAGATGACAGCACAAAGTGTCTATAAAAGAACTAAACTACTGCAACTTCACAACTCCAGGGCTTCTGTTTAGCCTGATATAACTTCATTCCTTGAGTGAAGTTACACTGCTGGGATTTCAGTGCCATTTGGGTCTTGATCCTATGCTGAAAGTGCTGATTTCTTTTTCACCCTCAGAATTCCTTCCTTTCTTTTCTTGATGCTTCACTGTTGCAAAACAGATGGAGTTTCCTGGGTTTGGACTGGAGTTAGCAGTGAAACTATTGAAATCTCTCCCGAGGAAATGAATTCCTGCTTGTGACAGCTAGAAGTTGTTCCCTCATTAATTATTTAGTATTTTATTGTGATCCAACACAGCTGATAACACTGACAAATGGGTGCCTTCTGTGAGTGTGCTGTGACTGCACTGTGGGAAATCTTTGCTGATAAGTAATGCAGCAGGTCAGTGAAAATGAAAGAAGCTTGTCAGTGGTTGGTACCTACCCAGACCTTGGTGGTGCAGAATGCATTGTCCACCTGACACATGGAATTTACTGCTTTGATTCTTTGATTGTTTCTGTTCAATGCTGGCATTCCCATCACACTGAATGTTCAGGAGCTTTCCTTCCAGAATTCTTTCACTATTAAATTATTGCTAAATGCACTGCTTCTGATCCCAAGCTTATGCAATCTTTCGGGCATTAATGGTGATGCCAAACCGGCATGCTGAGAGGAGAAGGCAAGGCCCAGACATTCTGAACTGGAAATTAGATTGTATCTGCTGCCAGCCACACTGATGGTTCTGTCAGTCAGAGAGCCAAGGCAGTTGGAGTCTGGGTATTTTTTTAGGTTCTTTTTAACTGGAAAGGTTTATATATGACATTTCATGTTCTGAAAGCCCAGAAACGCCTAGGATTGGACTTACAGCAAGTCAGGTGTGGTTTTTTTATGTTTTCTTTCAGCACGATGAATTCTGTAACTTTTTCTTTATTAAATTTATTTCTTATAAAGATAACAAAAAAGGGATTTATATTATAAATTATTTCCATAGTAATATTGTTTCCATGTTGTAAAAACACTGAACTAATTCTTTCATAATCCAGAATGCCCTCTTCAGTTAAACCCTGAAAGGTGTCCCCTGCTTCATCAAATGCAGCCTTATGTTTTACTCACCACAAGGTCAAAGTAACTTTTAAAAGAAATAAAACTAGAAATACTTTTAGATGTTTTAGGTGTTATTTCATGCTTTTTATCTGAAGTAAAGTCAGGGACTGTCTGGCTAGTGGTTGAAAAGCAAACAAATCCAGAAATAAAAGCTATAATATCACCTCTCCAGGAAGTCTATACCTGTAGCTAAATCTCTCAGTTACTTTGCTCCCTTGCCATTGAATCCCAGTACTATTGGTCTTGTTTGAGAGGCACTGGAGCTCAGTATCGCCCCTTTGTGTTTGCAGCACTGTTGGGGTTTGAAAGCTGTTCCCCTTTGCCTATGACTTGTGCATGGCAAGGACAGATCTGTGTGTAGGCTGTGTTGTTTGGCTGTGACAGTTCTGTACCCCTAGCACTCTGCTCACCCTGTTTGCTTTGTGCTCATGAACAGCTGGGGGTGGCAGACAAGGCTCTGCCTGCCCTGAGAACGGGTGAGCTGATCTGTGCTACGCATGTGTTCTGTTCACATCTCTCAGGGGGATATGGGGTTGTTTTCATCTGTGTGACACTGAGCAGGATTTTCTGTAACAATTCAGCCAGTTTAATACATTTTCTGTCTTCTGAAGGAGGGTTTCTAGTCTGCCTCAAATTCCCTCCGTGTCTCAAAAGCTTGTGTGTTTGCTTAATCATTGTTTTCCATTTTATCATCATACATTGCTTTGGTAATTTATGTAAATAACTTTTTCCCACCAGTCCTGTCTTTCCAAATCCTTTGTTTTCTCTTCAGGCACACTCACCTACATATCTGCTGTCTTTCAACAGCTGGACAGGGTAGATTTCTGAATAGAAGTACTGACCAGTGCTATGGATAGCTAATGGGTAATTTTATGAATTAAAATCCATTGATTTTTCTCTGAAATATAAGGCTTTTTTTTTTTTAAGTTGATTTCTGTGAAGGTGATGTGAGATGTGATATCGACCACTTCTCCCTTCTCCGCAGGACCTGTTACCCTTTCATAGAAGTGTGAGTGGCTTGGCAGAACCTGCCAGGACAGACCCTGTTGGTTGTTGTGCTGGTAGGCTGTTCTAAGCACCTAAAACATAACTGCAATTTCTGGAAAAACTGGTAAACTAGTCTGTAATGGGTTGTACCCTTCCCTCTTTCAGTATTCTAGAACATTCTATGCCTTCCAGGACTTTTCAAATATAAGCTTTTTTTACTCTTTTTTTTTTTTCCCTTGTGTCAGCATTAGCTTCTAATTGGAATAGATAATTCCTCTTGTGAAACATGTAGAGACTGCAATCATACATCCTTCATTAACTTCCTTGATTTTGATAGATTAAATGAGACAATTTCTGTTCTAGTTTCCTGCTAGAGGTTGAGCTCTGTTTTCCCCACTACTTTCTTCACTAGTTCCCATCATTGGCTTATTCTTGTCCTAAATGTGAATGATCAGAATATTATACTCTGCTCTGCAAATGTACCTCACTGTAGTGCCTGCTGCAGCAGTTCTGTTTTTTGGGTGGAAATGCTTGTCCTGAATGGTCTCAAGGTTGGCTTTTCTTGGCCATCAAGTTGGCAGCTCCCTTTCCTTTGCTGACTTTGGGAACAGAGCAGTTGGCTTTCACTCATACGAGAAGGTGCCTGTTCTTGTCACCTGTTGTGCTGACACCTTACATGAACCATTGTAAGATTAAACTGTGCTGAGAAGGGCTGAAGATAAGGGCTCCTCATGCTGCTCTCTGAAAAGCTCCTGTTGGGTTTGTGAGGGACCTGGTGCTGGGGAGAACAGAATAGATGACCTGTTCCTTTGTGGCAGAGTTGGGCAGAACATCTTGCAGAAAACATTACTTCCAGCAGCATCCTCTGTGCAAGTTAATGTGCAAAAATTATCTTTGTAGGCAATTCAAATGTCTAAACTGTTTAAAGAGCCCGATGTTTTCAGAAGATCGATGACAAAAATATTTAGCTTTAAAAAGACCATCTGTTTCTCTCCTAGCTAGGAATAGCCTGAGGTTAAAACGTTGAGATTCTGTCCCAGGATGAGACTGACATTGTGGTTCTCAATCAGCCTTACTGGTGGATTGGTTTCTACTGTGAAAAATTTTACTTGAGAGAAATCTCTCCTCTGGGCAGTGTTGTGTCCATTTTTCCTGCTCTGCGGTGTTTCTTGTTTGCCTTTGTTTCTGGACTCTTTGTTATCTAGACCATGATATTTAAAAAAACTTCAATTGGTTATTTCTGTAGTAGACTATTTTTCTACACCTGAACTTCTATAGTCACACAGTTATTTCATTTATGTTCACAAGAAGATTCTTGCAAATCCTAAGGCTGCCTTCCCTCTCTATTCCTGTACAGAGGATAAAGAGCTCAGATTCCCTGTTCTCATTCTGGTCTAGCAAGGGGAATTAATTGCACAGAACTAGGGGCATGTAATTGTCCAGAACACATCTCACTGAATGAGGCCATCACTCCTTGACAAATTTGTAGGGAAACTGAAAGCAAGTGTCACTCTCATTCATAATTGAGGGGAAAGTTATTTTCTTAAAAACAGCTCCTTGTATTTCTTCTCTTTTGGAAGGTGCTTCCCGTGGTGGTAAAGGGGAGTGTGTTCCCCTGCATAGGGAGAGTTTGTCCTGTCCACATGAGGTATTTGCAGGACACTGGGATTATTTTGGAGCCCTAAGGAGCCAGTTCATCCAGCATAAAAAAACAGGTTTTATTTAGACCTGCTCTTGCTTAAGTGAGGATTTTGTGTGGCCTTTATTGTTTTAGAGTTTAGGCTTTTTTAACTCCCAGGTGCCATTAGTCTACATGTGAAGTGTTTTGTATTATAAGTTCTGTTACAGTACATTAATTAATGGGCTAATTCCTAAATTTTGCTTAAATACTCCTACTTTGAGTAGATGCTGTATAGAGTGCTGTGTCTTATGACTGGTGCTTAGGTCTAAAAGCTTCCTAGTGGTTAAAGGTAACCTTTAAACTTGGTTATGTCTTTGTACTTTGGAAAAAAAAAACCATTTGAATCTCTAACAGTCAAATCTTGCTTTCTTAATGTTTTCAGCATGTACCCTGGAAAAAATCCGCCTAATATTTCGCACACATTTGAGCTGGAAAACAGATGCTTGTTAAATTTTTTTGGCTACGTAAGGAAGCCGTACATGGTTATCTAATCTACTTTTTGTCTAAAAAGATAGATTTTTAATCTTAAATGCTTGTATGCTCCATGCGTTAGGATATATTGTTTCAGTTTTGGTGGTGAATTTGTCTGTGGGTTTATAATTTTCAGAAACACTGAAGTAAGCTGATGGTTCAGTTAGGGAATTGTTAAAAAATGTTGAGTCTAATATAGAAATGTAAGATATGCCTTTCCATGAAATACTTCAGTATGTCTGGTTCCAATTGAAGAAGTCCTTTGAAATGACTGCTTGGAGATATTACATGAGTATCCAATCTCTGTTCCCTTTTTAAGGGAATCATTGGCTGCAGATATGAGAGTTCTTCCTGTTAGTTGTTTCACATTCAAATGCAGTGATTACAAGTGCGACCCAATAAATGGGATTTATTTTTTTAGCAGGTGTCCTATACACCTTGTGCTTAGAAGTTGGTTTTAAATAAAGTCCTTGCTATCAATGCTAGTGATAGAATTGTGTATGATTGATTTTTGCAGAAAATTCTAAATATGGTTATTTTTAAATGGTAGTTGCTATAAATATATCACTGGTGGTGCTGTGCTTTTTGCTGCTGTGTAGTTAAGCATTTCAGCTCTTTAAAGTGAATCAAACCTGAGTATCAGTTCTTACACAAAAAATACCCTGCATTGTGCCAGGCTCTGTGGCCTTGAGGAGGTGGAAAAATAATGAGAAATAAATAATATCTTGTCATCTAAAGGTGATTTATTGAACACTTGTGCTTCTTGGTTATAACGTTTCATTGAAACTTAATTGCTTTGTGTCCTTTTTCTCTCCAGGACAAAAGACGGTTTTGGCAAACGCTCAGGAGGAGCTGGACAGGATCACTCGCAAGCCTGACCCCATGGTAGCAACAAACTCTCCTCCAACAGAGAACGAGGCTTGATAGGGCAAAACAATGCAGATGTAAATGACCAAATAACTATGTATAGTGATCTGATAAGACCAGGAATTTTCTGCTATGGCAGATGCTATCAGTTTTCTTGGGGCAGGGGAAATGAACTTACTACATCATTGCCTTGTCCCAGTAAAAAGTGCACATTCAGGAAGTTGGCATATAAAATCCCTCTGTATAAGATAACCATTTAGAGTTTATATAGGGCAATTATTTTTGTTTGGAGGTAAAGCAGGTGCAGCTGTATTTCCTGTTGTGAAGAACACAGAGAAGCAAAATGGAGAATTCTCTTAAAAGTACTACTGACTGCACACGGGAGGCAAGAAAGAGAACTGAAACCCTCTTTCAGAGTTACTGGAATTGGTTACTTGTATGTTTGCAATGCATTATATTCTTGGAGTGGTGGTGGTGGAACAGCATTAACTGGGGGAAATAAGCCCAGGCGGGTAATGGAGCCCTAAAAGGGGAAACAGATTTGGGACAGCGAGAAACCAGAATGTTGGATTGACTGGAGAGGAGCAATGTTGTCAAATCCTGTGTTTCACAGGAGGTAAATAGTCACTGTTTTTAAAAGACTACTTTACATTGGAGAATTCCAGGCCAAACACTAAGAACCACAGGAATTTATTCTTGATATAAATCTTGTTTTAGTTTTTAAAGAAGTCTTAAGAGTGTGGATGCCCTTTCTGGTGTAGCTGACAAAGGGAGAAACTAAACTTGTTTAGCTCCAAGTGCCTGGCACAGTATGTGATGTGTCTATAGAAGGTGCTTGAACTTATTGTGCACTGTAGTACAAACAGTCACTGTTTGGTTTTATTTGAAAAATGGTAGTTTGGCAATTTGTATTTAATTTTAAATCCTGTTTTCTGATAGCTTCTGCCTTTTTTGATGCCAAGAGGCTGGCCTATGAAAAATGGTGGGTGATGGATCATGTTCCCATAATGAAATGTGCTACAGAACACTTTCAGCATTTTTCTTTCTTACTTTTTTTGTAACTAAGTATTAGCTACCAAGCTAAAATGGAATCCTGCCTTACACCTATGGAGGTTTTTAAAAAAAACTTTCAAGGCCGTAGTTCCAGCCACATCTGCTGCAGGTGCAGCCAGCTCCAATCCTGAAGGTAACCTAAAAAGTATGAATGTGTACACGACGACATCGTGAGGAAGATGTTTTGTGTTTTCTTTCATGTAGCATTTCATTTGGAAAGATGGATTGTGGTTGTCCCTGTTGCTCTAAGGGAGCCCTGTCCATGGTCACATAAACCCTCATTCTGTACAAACAAACACAACTGCAGTGGTTACTGAAATGGCACTTTGATTTTATACATGATATGCTTGTTTTACATGGACACACTACCAGAAGTTAAAAATGACAGGCATATTCTGTGCTCTTAATGCTGAAGGGAAAAACCACAATTTGAATTATACAGAGTTTACTTTTTATTGATACGAACTTGTACTAAATCTGATGTCTGGATATAACTTCCCTAATATATATTGTTACTTAAAAATACAGAATTAGACTGACCACTAACACAGTGCTGGATGTTAACCTCAACTCCTATGTTACACCAAGAGGCTGTTCATGTGAGCCTGTCTAGACATCTAGAAAGCTAAGAGTATTTACTTACCTCTTTGACAAACATTAACATGAGTATGTTACTTGTGCCAGGGTTTTTTTTTTTTGTTGAAAATACTCTATTTTTCTTTTTTCTTCTTTTTTTTTTTTTAAATTTTTTTAAGAAATGGCATGACCTGAAGTTACACAGTTGTCTAGATAACAGTTAGACTAAGGCTGTGGCTGGCTGATGGTGATGTGGATGCACTTCCTGGTGTAACGAGTGCAGTTGCAAGTTACCACACCAGAAGTAATTACACACTGTCCTCTTGAAAGTGAGAAGTGAGATTGGTGACTAAAGTATGAAAAATCAGACAGGAAAACTGAAGTGTGACTCTAATGGCATAGTTTGAAAATCTCAATCTGAAGCTGCCTTTTTTGTCATCTAACCTGATAAGCACTTTTCTAGCAATATGGCTAAAACTTACAACTGAAGTATTTTCCAATGTATAAAAACATTGAGTATACTAAAATTGATCAAAACTGTTACTGTGTGATAACTTATCGGCTTTGCAGAAAGACAAAACAGGGACAGAGTTCCAGTTTCTAATTGCAAGTGAATGCTCCTTAGTTTACTGAAGAGGTGTAAGTAATGTAGCATTCTGTGGGTGCCAAAGTCCTCTGGCTTTGGTGAGCTGCACAGTTGTTATTCTGGTGTCTTCATGCATTGGAACCAAAGGCCAAATGCAAACAGCCTTTATATTTTCAAGTGAAACTTCATTTTATTTGCAGATACACTTGTATGGTAGACTGTTTAAACTATTATATGCCTATATTTATATTATTATAGTGACTGCATCTACTGTTCATGTTTAAACTAAGAAAACAAAAGATGAAAGCATTCAACTTGAAGCAAATAGAAAACTTTAAAGATTGGCCCTCCATAAAAATGCTGTGGTTATGCTGCTTGATTTTAAGTTTGCACTTTTTTTATTGGCATTTAAAAAAAAAACCTGTTTAAACTGAACACGATTTCGTATTTTATTTAATTTACCTACGTTGAAAGTGACTGCTCTGTACATTGTGAACTTAATATACATGCTGTAAATGAAAGTTCACTGTCCTGTATACTAAGTTTATTGGTTTTTCTTCAAACTTACAATTAGGACTGCAAAGGTATGAAACAAATGTTAGTCCAGTTGTATGGCTTTAACCAGGTGCAGTATGCAGTCATGTGGAACCTTGCTTTCTAGTGCTGGCAAAATGAGGACGTCTTTAATTACTGGCTTCAATAAACATGAATCCAGACTGCTTTCTGCTGTCCTTCTGTCTGGGAGATGCCCTCCTGGAGCTGTCTGTGTTGGGAGCAGGGTGTGGTGAGCTCTGTGAGCAGAAGGAGCAGGTTGGCTGTGAGTTGTGTCCCTGGGTTAGTGACAGCTTCCAGGCAGAGGCTTGGCCCAGCCTCTGCCAGTGCCAGTCCTCTGGAGCTTGGAGCTGTGTCCTGTGCCAGTGGAGCAGAGCTGTGCTTGTGGCAGCTCACAGCACAACTGCTTTGGTACAAAATAATGTGTTTCATGGGGCTGAGGAGACAGCTGTGTACTTCACCAGCTTCAGATGTTTTTTGTGGAATACTGTTCCCAAGCACAGCACTGGTCCTGAATTAGTAGGATTCAAATCCAGGCTGTGGGAAGTTTAGGGAATGAATTGCTTGAGGGTTGAAAATTCCTCTTCTGTGCCAAATGCCTGGTGGTGGGTGTAAGAAGAGCTTCCCAGTAAGCACAGGAGTGGGCATTTAATTAGAATTCTGCTGCTTCTTTCTATTGTTTCCTTTCATATCAACTGCATGCTTCTCTTGACCTGCACAGAGATTGATGCTCTAGAAATGAATGTTTGTTGAGTCACCCTGCCTCTGAAATATAAATCAGCTAAGCTTTGGCTTTCTGGAATACAATTTCTCCAGAAGGGAATCCTTATGAGGCCATGAAACAATTATCATTTATATCATTTATATAATGTTTTCATTAGCTCATTAGTGTGAAAAATCAATTTTAGCCCTTTAAGATGGGCTTTAGAAAATACTTTTTAAGTAAATGAAGAGAAATTATATTGGTTTGGAAGAAAAACAGGTGAAGACTTCAGATGAGGTGAAGTTGAAAGTGACTGAAAGATGGTGACAGTAGGTGGAAGTAGAAGAACTTCTTGTAACTCTTGCATTGACTTTGCTGCTCTTCAACTGTTGTTTTTTTTCAAAGTGAAATGTCCCCAAGCTCGGAAAAAAAATTAAGATAATAAAGCAGAAAAATCTTTCTAAAGGCTGCTCTGAAGGCTGCTCTGAGCTTTCTAAGCTGATCTTAGGAGTCTTTCACTGCCTGTGCAAATGGTGGCATTAACCCCTCTGGCTTTTCGGGTGTTGCTGGGTTTTGTTAGAGAATGAACTGCTCAGGTAGGAGCCTTTGCTTGAATAAAACAGTGAAATCCTGAGTCATTGCAGTTCAAATACCTGCATAGGAGGGGCTGGGGGTTAGGAGGTTGTTATTAATAAGCTGAAGGAGACTCTTCTTGTCTGGGTCTGTTTAGAGGTGACTGGAGTGTTTGTTACCAAACCCAAACTTATCTGTTATATGATCTTTTTCATTTAAAAATAATTAATTCATAGGATAGACACAGTTTAATTCCAAAGGTACTTTCACTGGAATTTAGTTTCCCTTCAAGGAATTGACATAAAAACTCCAGCCTGACATCCTACAGCCTTTGTAATAATGAACTTCTTCTTCACTGAACCACTCATTGTGTGGAGAAGACAACACGCACAAATAATCACAAAAGCCAATAGTCAGAGCTGCTGCTTTGGGACACTGCCAGCTTCTCTGAGATCCCTGTGCTCTCTAAGTGATTTATCAGCAGCTCTCCATAGAATGGGACTGCAGGCTGCAGGTGAGCACAGGATGGGATCCAGTGGGATTTCTGCTCCCTGGAAGAGTGAAAGGAAACAATCTCTGGGTCCACATGTACTTCAGTGAAATTCAAATGTAAGTACGCTGTTACAAGGCTTCCAAATCATGCATGTCTCCAAAAACCTGAAGGATAAAGCACCTAATTCTGCTTCTGCTGTCTTAAAAGAATGAAAAGGCTTGCAGTATCAGCACTATGGACATGTTGCAGTATAAGTACCACAGATGTTGCAGTATCAGCACCACAGACATGTCTTGTACCCCAGCGCAGTGCTGCTGTGGGCAGCAGTGACTGATGCCAGCCGTATGTCCCAGCAGTGTGTCAATCTGGAGCACTGTCACACTGAAAGATGTGTAATCCCTGGTTTGTTCCAGGAGTCAGTGCCCCAGGCTGCGAGTTCCTGGAGGGCTTTATGGGAAGCAGGTTAATAATTAGCTGCAGGAGTCTGGGATCATGTCAGAACCAAGGGAAGCAATTAATTTCCTCTGTTGCCTTTGGTAGCAGATTTTGTGCAGCAGAACCAACACTACCAGTGGTAACACTTTATCTGAAAGAACAGATCCCTCCTCCCCTTTCCCTGACACTTAATTACAATTACGTTTTGCTGGACTTTTCTAGAGCTGAACTATTCCAAGGTCAGGAGGTGGCAATTGTGCAATTGGTGTCTGAAGGTAACAGTTGTGGATATGCTGTTGTGAGATGCTGTAGCACTGCTTCTCAGCTTCCCTCAGTAATTTCTGTTTGGCAGATTATTTTTGTCATCTAAGTAACTTCCAAAGAGTGAGCTGCTGATTTTTTCCCAAAGAAAAGCAATTTCATTCAGTTCCATGGATTTTGTTAATATGAGTTAAGCTGTTCTCCTTTCTAATTTCAAGTTGACTAAATTGACACTGGTTTGACTGGTTTGTTTCTTTCAGAACAAAAGCTGAAATAACAGTGTCCAGCACTGAAAACCAACAGCTGTATCTGTATACAAGAAAGCTGAATTAGTTTGCCTTTTGAAAAGTGTCTGAGTTTTCAGTACTAATATTTTGTATATAATACTCAGTGTAGCTTTATGGCATAAAAATGTCATCTTTAACTTGGGCTTGCCAAATGTTTAAAACCAAAAACAATCCCTCAAAACATGCGAGAAAGGGAGTTGCAACTACTTCAAGCATGTGCAGTGAAACATTGAAGCTAAGGAAAGGAAAATGCCATTGTAGATATCTGACACGCACCTGACCAGTCTGACAGCATTCCAAAAACCAAGGACTTGCCTTTCAGAGAGGGAGTGGAATGGACTGAATTGAAGAACAGAGGGAGTGAGACCGCTAAGGAAGGAAGGAAGGAAGGAAGGATGGATGGATGGATGGATGGATGGATGGATGGAGAGGGCAGCTAAGACCAGATCCACTCTGTGTGTTTTCCATGGCCCAGTGAGAGAGACTGCAGGACAATGCTGTGCCCTGGCTGCACCAAATTAAAACCTCTCATTTCCAGAGGAGGAAAACGATTAAGGACTTGGTACACTGATGATGCTTTGAGATTTTTAGAAAGTGAAGATGTTCTAAACTTTCTGATGTTCTGAAAGAGTTCAGTTACTGTGATTACAGGCAGAGAGGGAGAAGCACAAGAGAATTACATTTCATTAAAGACCAGTCACTGATTGCACAGAAAATCTCTTGAATGCAAAACAAAGGCAGAAGTCCTGGAGGGAGAGCTTTGGGCACTTCCAGCCAAACCCACAAGTGGCTCTTTCTCGATCAGCTGTGGAGATCAGTGATGGAGCCTGTTTCCAGCTGGCCTCAAGCTTTGATAAGAGTTGGGAGCTCTTGTGGTGATGGGCTGGTTTGGAAACAAGCAATGTAATACCAGCCTTTGATCTGTGCAAGAGATGGAGACTACTGAATAAATACTGGAATTTGTTTATGCTGTGAACCTGAATTGTTACTCCCAGGTTTGTTTTCCTGGGAAGAGCACACATGCCCCAGGACAACGCTTGCATTAACAGTAGGCAACTATAATTAGCTGTGCTTAACTGCCTGAATCAGGATGTTTTGACCAGTATCTTGCAATGCTGAGAAACTGCTGGAGAAATTGGCAGGATCTGAAATACTTAAAACGGCAAAAGCCTGTCAAAATCTCTCCCAAGTCACCTTTCAGCTGAACAGAAGTACAACATAAATATTAAGAGAATGCTTTCATATTTGAAATATTTTTAGTATAGTTTCCACTGCTTGTGCATTTGTGCTCTGTCCTGTTCTACCCACTCCTCAAAAATAACTTAAATCTTTTGGCCAGCTTCAGTGACAAGAAAGATCTTGCAGACAGCTGACTTAATCCCAGTTGCATGAAAATTAAGGGCTTGGTGGAGACAATAAATCCAAAGATTTCCTCTGCTTTAGGCAAAGATTGCCAAGGAAGTTTGGCTGGTTCCTAGGCAAGCCAGGCCAAAGAAAGATCTGTGGTCTGCACACACAGAACCCAGCGCAGCCCTGGCTTCCTTCTGCTCAAACAGGAGTTGGAGGACAGAAATAGGAGCTAAGCTTCTGCCTGTGTAGGGGGACTCTGGGTAGGGAGCTGGGGCAGTGGCCTCTGTGGGAGAGGTGAGGTGGGGAGGGTAGGAAGAGAAGACAAGCCTGCAAGGAATCAGGATTTATTAGTTCCTCTGTGTAGGGGTTTGGAGAGCTGGGGCTATATGCCTGCCTTGGGTTTATAGTCAGCGATGGAAGACTTGAAATTATTTTTCCTGTTGAAAAAAAAGCCAAAGCTTTCCCTTGCATGTAGAAGACCCATGTAACCAAAGAAATACTCTGTGAGGGAACAGGCCAAATGAGTTGAATACAGAGTTTTATCATATGGAGAAATCAGGTGCTGTTGCAAAAGGGAATATTCTTTTGAACTGCTGTTATGGTTGCTGATGTTAGCAATCAGCTGCAGGTTAGCTGTAAGTAAAACAAATTCAGAAGGGTAATTAAAGAATGACCTTCTCTACCATGTGCAGTTCCCCAGGAGAAGTACAGGGGACTGGCTGGGTTGTTGCATAACAACACACACAGGATTCAAACAGTTGAGGTCAGTTGTTTTCACTGGCCCGTTCTGTCCACGGAAAGAAAGAATGTAGTGAGTGTACTTCATCTTTTTTTTAAGCCTGCTAGGGGTTCTTTAAAACTTTACTTATAAAACATGGTTTATACAATTTTTTCATCCTCCCCTTCAGCTTCCCACCTCCTTAAAAAATAAACCCCAACTCTTTCCCTCCAAGACCTGCTGTACCCTCTGTGCTCCATCACTTGGTGTAAAACTACTGGATGTTGCAGGGGCAATATCCCCATGTCCATGCAGAGGGAACAAGAGTTTTCTGGCCTTCTGCTCTAGGTATGTGTGGTTTTATGGTGTTATTGAAAGACCACCACCTTTTTTCTCAGTCCACAGATTTTTTTTTTCCCTCTGTTCCCTGGATAAATGTAGTGCCATGAATAAAATAAACACTGCTGTCAGTCTCTCTGCATATTTTTTCAGTGTGCTTCATTAAACAGGATTCTTTCAAAAGAAAGGTAACAATCTTGCTGGTTCCCAGCACCATTAAAGATCTGCTGGCACTTTTCTTAAGAATCTGGTGTTTTGCTTCTCTTTTTTATAGAAATTCATTTCACCTTGTGCTCGTAGAATGTCTGCTGCCCTTCAGCCCAGCTGTGGCTGCGTGGTAATCCTTCTCTGACGTTTGCAGATTGCAGATGTCCTTATAAGTTTTTGGAGGTGAAAGGAGCCAGTGACTTCCTCACCTTCTTCACTACCAGACTGGACCAGTAGATGATACAGAATGAGATGTCAGTCCCTAATCCTGGAGTGGAAAAAAAAAAAGATAATAAAATAGTTCTGTGAATGGCTCATTGTTAAAAGCAACTGAAGTCATGTTCATGTCTGCAAGGTAAGGGTCTGACTGATTTGTTTGGCAGCATTGCCTTTCTTGGTTTTGGTGGGGAGGATTTTTTTTGTTTGTTTTTGTTTTTGAAAGGGAAATAGTGTTTTCTGACAGTGATGGTGAAGTTCCAGAAGTGACAGTTTTACCTGTCCCCTTAATCCTGTACAGCTCCTTGGCAGGGTGCTATGGGAACTTCAGCTGCTGCAGCCTCTGGTCCCAGCTGTGAGAGCTGGTGGCACCCCTGAGGGCTGCTCTGTTTATTTTCCAAGGCCTCAGGGCCAGAATCCAGGTGGAGGTGGTGAAAGTCTGCATGGGCCAATGTAGTAGCTGAGGAGAGGAGTTGGACTCACAACCACTTTTGGCTACTGAAGCTGCTCTATTTAACGAGGTGGAAAGCCCAGGAGTCCCTCACTGTGCTGTGCCCAAGGGACCCTAGCCAAGCAGGCATGGTGCTCTCAGCCAGTGGAACTTGCAAGAAGGTTAGAGGTTGCCCTTCACCTCAACTTCTTTCTGTTCTCCTTTGCTTCTTTCTGAACTTTACTCAACTGGCAGGGCTGTGCTCTGACTCCTGTCCTCAGCTGGTAGGGTTGGTTTTTGACTCCCAGCTGCAAAATCCAGGTCCCCACACTGTTCCTGAGGTGCTTTTCCTGGTGGTGTCATGCTGGGATGCTGCAGTGCCAGACTGTAACTGGATGTGATGACATGGAATTGTCACAGAGAACAGACCTCACCACTCCTCACCATCCCAGACAGTTTTCCTTCTGCTTAAAGTCTGTGTCAAAACTTGCAGTTTCTTCTTCTTTTATTAGTTGCTACTTCTGACTCAGCAAAATTATTTTCCCACCTCCCATGCAGCTCATGGCTTCAGAACCAGTGTGCACACCACACTCCCACACCGGAATAATGCACAATTCTCTGCACTAAGGCACTCAAAGCTACCAGATGTTTTCCTAAAGCAAGTTCTTTATTAGCTTTTGAGGGTGGGGCTTGGTTTTCTTCTTTTTCCCCAACTGAAAAGCTAAGAAAAAGCTTCAGCACTTTTTACACTGAGAATTTCAAGGGGAAAAAAAGCCTCCTGTCTGATGCCAAAGTTAAACTCTAATCACTGCTGAGCTCTCCTGGAATTTGGCAGCATACCAGTACTCCTTCCCTTTGGTCGGTCATGTGGAAATACCGGAGCCTTTTCTTAACTTCTCAGCTCTTTTCAGGTACTTGCACAGATGTAACTTTCCTGTTAGGATTCTAGTGCCTTTTACACTCTTAACTGCATTACACACTATAAACTGCATTAAAGCCCCATTCCTAATAAGCACCATTCAGATCTACAAAATTTTAAGCATTAAAATACTTTGAAATTAATTAAAACTACATATGCACTTAAAAAAACTGGTTTTAAGTTGATATTCCTATTCTGCTGCAATAGAATCACAGGCTTTAATCTTGGAAATACCACTTAAATGTGCTTAATGTAAAAAACCCACAATTGCTTCACAGGTTTATGAGAGGTTGTAGGAATAGCTGAGATGAGGGTTTCTTTGTTCAGTTTGTTCACTGAGAATATTTAAGATTCTCTTTCAAACACTTTTTACACTTAGCGCACCAGCAGGTTTTAATTTATGATCAGTGTCCTGGAGATTCTTTCTGACGGGGAGTTTTTAATTCTGCCAAAGCTGACCAAACTGTTCTGTAACAGAGATAGTGTCTATGAACAGCATACTTGATTTTCCCCTCAGTGCTGTTTCTTCCTTGTTTTCACTTTTCAGTCCCATTTTAGCTGGATGCGAAGAACTCGGTGGTGAATTCCCTGATCTGATTAACTCCATACTACGGTGGTGTCTGGAGTGCTGATCACAGACCCATTTCCTCATTTTCCTGGTCTCCGTGAGCAGGGACACAATGGCAGGCTGTGCTGGAAACTTGTAAAGCCAAAGTTATCTGAGAGCGATCTGAACCGCTCAGGATGAATGCAGTGACCTTTTTCCTGGATCAGTACTTTTATTTACATATTAAACGTAGACTTTTTCTTTCCTTTCCGTGCTGCAGAGCTGAAAAGGTGCCGTATCAGGCAAGAATGTGTGTAAAGGATTCCTTTGTTATATGTTGGCAGCAGCCTCAGCAGGCGTTGCCAAGTCCGTCCAGCCCACCCACCGGTCCAGGAGCGCCCCAGGGATCCCCGGCACGGCCAGGGCTCAGGGACACTCGGCACACTCGGGACCGCTCCTCTTGCCCCAGGAACACCCTGCCGGAGCAGAGCTTGTTCGCTGTGCTCTCCCCTACCCTGGGAATTGCCTGCCCAAAACCAGAGCGACTCGGTGTGTCCGCAGCTCCCAGCACGCCCAAACTGCTCGCACGACTTCAACACGTGTACACATTTCACGTCCTCCACCCCATGGGAGAAAGAAGTTATCAAGAAGTTTGCAGAAGGGTGTGCACGAGGCACTAAGCAAACAGCCAGAATAAAGATCTCCTACCACCTCATTTCTTGCTAAACCACTCAACCATCTTCCTCCTTTGTCCTTCTTCAACACCACCTTTTGATTCTCTTTCAACACACTGATGTGTTTCGGTTAGAATTGCAAAAGATTGGCCAAAATAATCTTCACTGGACGTTTAAGAAATGTTTTCCTTGTTTTGCTCAGGATAGCTTTCTGTAACTGCCACAGCAGTCCTTCAAAACAAAGGCCAAATGTCTCTGCAGGTAAATATGCATAACCTGTTGTTTTGGTTTGGAGGACAGGTGTCTGCTAAGAAAGGCAGGAGCCTTTCTTTGAAATAGAGAATATAAACCTCCTTTTTCTAAATTACTATAATTTTGAAATTAAGGGGCTTTTAGACAAAGATATGGGAATTAGGAATAAATTTCTTTACTAAGAAAATTAAAATAGAAATACAGTACTACAAAGAACAAACTCTAAATACTGACAAAGTCAGAATACAACCTGACACACTACAAAGAACAAACCCCAAACACTGACACAGTCAGAATACAACTTGACACCCTATCGGGGTGTTTGTAGCAGCCTTATTAAATGGTGGCTACAGTCCTCTTGCAGTGATGTGGTTCAGTTGAACCAGTGGTTTTGTAGAAGAGTGCAGTTTCCCTCCAAAGGTCCAGTGATGACGTGGAGAAGTCCGGTTTTCCTCTGAAAATCTAGTGGAAAAAGGGCACCTTGGTGTCTAAAATCTCAGTTTTTATCTTGGTAGGAAAGGCTTGGCTCCCCCCCCTGGCTGGAGCATCTCCTAATGGGATGCAGTAATTTTATCAGTCATACACTGGGACTTAATGGGCCATCAACAGAAGAGAACTCCCTGGAGGGAGGATGGGCTGTGAAAAGATAAAGAACACTGCCTTACTTGGTTTTAATGGATGGCCCATTAGCAGAATATCTCTCACGGAGATCAGGATCACTGCCCCACCCGGTCTCAACAGATGGTGATAGAATAGATACTTTTGATTACATCTTGTATTATAACCCAGGATAGGGTTCCTGAAACAGCCATGGAGCCTTAAGTTACAATCCAGAGATGCTCTCCTAAGTGACAAACACATCCTCATGATACTTCCTGCAAGAATAAGAGCTTTGTGAGAGTTCTGATTTCCCCAGAGTTATACAAGAACTGAAATAAGAGACTGTAAACACTTATTAGTCCAGGCCTATGCTACAGCAGGATTTCCCCCTTACACGTACATGACTTCATACTGTTAGGCCAGGTCACGCAACTCAAGCAAGAGTCACCCTCCTTCTCCATGCTTTGCTCATGTTATCTTATTTCTTTCTTTCTCTGCCACTCACCTTTCACCACAAAACAATGACTTTCTTTTACATCTCCCAACTCTTCATCTTGATTGAGAATATCGGCCCCTCCCAGGCCCAGGGTGTAGCAGAGAAGCTGTGGAAGAACTTTGCAAAGTCAGCTGTAGCTCCAGTTAAGCCAGCCAGGACTGTTAGTGGTGAACAAACCTCTGACTCTTCCCCTGGTTCTCTCGCCGGGGCTCTCTCCTTGCCCCTCCTTCTTCGGGGATGTTTATTCAGAGTTCAAATGAAAGAAGAAAAGTATCTTGAAATTAAAAATCATGCAGGCAGGACAGAGCCCTGAAAAGAAGGATCAGAAAGAGTTTTGAGGGAACTGAAATGCAGAGATGAAGTCGAACACACAGGTAACTTGGAAAGGAAATCTCCAGGTGGATAATCCACAGTGTTCAAGGAAATCAGAAGTCAGACACTTGGAGGCCACAGGAAGATTCTAGAATTGTTATTGTGTTAAAATTCTGTAATGTGGAGCAGGCGACAGCGCAGACTGTCAGTGACAAGAACCGGAGCACGGGTCTGCCAGAGCCTGGCTTGATAACCATGGCAGACCACAGGATACAACACGGAACACTTGGACTTCACCGTCGTATACATGGTCCGGCTGTGTTAAAAAAAAGCTGAGTTTCACTTACCTGGATTTACCAGGTTATGTTGCAACTTGTCCTTATTTGTCGTGACACAGTAAAACGAAAAATACCCCCCAAACTGATTCAGAGCCAGTCAAGGCTATCTTGGAAAACGTCACTGTTTCGAAACGCGACACCAGCAAAGAACGGCGCGGAGGTTTCCGCTGCAGTGTCAGCGCAGAGGCTCGGCAATGAGCCCGAGGCAGCTCCCCGAGCCCGGCGCCTGCTCCGAGCCGGCCCCGCAAGGGCCGAGGTGAGGCTGCGAGCGCACCTCAGGCCAGCAGCGGTGAGAAACCCGAGCGGCCGAATCGGGCTGGCTGGGCGCGGTGCCCGGGGCAGGTGCGGGCCCCCCCCCCGCGGGTCGGGTGCGGCGCAAGCACCGCCCGGCTGCGCGCCCTCCGGGGCGGACCCTGCCCGCCTTTTCCGCTCCGCGCAGGGGGCGGAGCGGCTGTGCAGCGTCGTCGCTGGGAGCAGAGGTGCTCTGTTGGGACCGGGTGCAGGAACAGGATCAGGACCAGAACCGGCATCGGGATCAGAACCAGGGCAGTGGAGCCGGGAGCGCGCCCCCGAGCAGCGGGGCGGGCTGCGGTGCTCAGAGCTGCGCGCCTCCGGCCGGGGCACGTCTCCGCACTGGGACAGCGCCGTTCCGCTCGGCGCAACTCCCGTGCCTTTCACACCGCGCCGCGCCTCTCCGCACCGCACCCGGGGTCCGCTCCCCGCGATGCTGCCGGGGCGCTCTCCTTGCTGCTGCGCCTGAGGCGGACGCGGGGCGGCCATGCAGCCCTCGTTGCCTTAGCTAAGCTCGGCGCTCGGGCCGAAGCGGCCACCCCCCCGGCGGCTCCGTCACCATGAGGAACGGCGATGACCTGGAGGGCTTCGACGGCGAGGCGTCCAGCGCCTCCATGATCTCGGCGGCTAGCAGCCCCTACCAGCCCACCACGGAGCCCGTCAGCCAGCGCCGCGGGCTGGGCGGCCTGCGCTGCGACCTGGACTACCTGCGGGGCACCTTGGGCAGGCTGAAGCTGGCCGAGGTGGTGAGTACCGCCGGGCGAGTGAGGGGCGGGCCCGGCCGGACCGTGCGGCGCTGCCTTTCACCTGGGCCGTCTGGCCGCGCATCGCCGCCGTGCCGAGCGAAGCAGCGCTGCAGGGCCGGGCCAGCATGGCAGGCAGGCTCTCGGTAGCGGCACCGCACGGTCTGACCCGTGCAGGGGCCTCCGCTGCCGGCTGGGACCCGGCCGGTGCCGGGAGCGGGGCGCGGGATCCGCGATCCCTCGCTCGCCCGTTTGCCCTTAGCGGGCCGAAGTTCTCTTAAATGCACCGAGTAAAAAGGAAGAAAGCCTTAAAAATCCCCCGAACACCAAACGTGAAGTTTTGTATTGTGAAATTAAACGTGGGCTGGGTTCGTTCGTGTACTTTGGACACCTGAGCTGCTTCGGTTTGATGGTGCCCGTGCAAGGCTTGGACCATCACGGTAGTGCAACACGTAGTAAACACCAAAGCATTTCAGCAGTTTCTGTGGTGCTAGCGCTGATGTTTGCCTTCATCTGATCTGCTTTTCAAGTCACTTTATATTTTTCAAATAAACAAATGTGTTTTTCAGGATATTAGGTGTTTAATGAAAATGGCAATCACTTTGAAATAGATTTTTGAGTAGTTCCTGACAGGGTACTGTAAATTCTTGTAGCTTAAATAAGTTCTTTGAGAAGTGTGATGCCAAAAACCGTTTAATATTTCGTATGTATAACTTCGGCATTTAAAACCACTGCTGGTTAGTACAAGGCAAAACTTGCACATGCAGATTTCATGAGACACACACTGGAAGTATCCTGGTTTCAGCTGCACACAAGTTTATAGAGGACTCTGGTGATGAATTAATTTTTTATGAATGTCCAGTAAAACTCAGGATTTGGAAGTGTGCTTTGTTTTTTTCTCATCTCCTCAGCACAGGGTAGGATCTGTGCTCTGCAAGTGGTAGCACTGAGCATGTTATACCAGTAAAACAACAGGGACCAGCAGTGTGTGCGTTGTGTGTGTTCAAGACTGCAGTCAAAGGATCTGTCATCACTGTGCAACATCTACCTGTCTTCCAGCTGTTAAAAAATGTCTGTGGTGGAAATCCTGGGGTGGTGCTGCCTGATACACTGGAATAATCTGCCCTCGGGATTTTTGTTGCAGTTCCTACTGCAGCTTTCTGCAAGTCTTGTTAAAAACTTGTCATTAAAATGACTAATTACTGATTGTAACTGAATCCTTTATTATTAAATCTGACTGGCTTGGAACAAATCCCAAAGATACATGGAGTACACCTCGTTAGTTTTGAAGTCATGTAAAGAAAGATGAGGGAGGAACACGCTCTGCTGGAGTTAGAGAGGTTTCTAAGACTGCTGCTCCCAGTTCATCCTTGGGAAGATTTGTACTTGCAGAACAGTGTCTTCAGAGGAACTGGGCCATGCTTTGTGCCCTTTTCATAAGAGTGATCTGAGCTACTACACGTGTTTCCCAGGAGTGTATGAATGCAGAGGGGCAGCAGTTAAGAAGAAACTAAATTAGCTAGTGTAGTGTGGAAGGCTGTGCCCCACCTCAGCTGATTAGTTGTACTCAAAAAACTCCTCATTCATGGTAATAGAAGAGCAGACTACTGATGTTTGCAAACCAATGGAAAACTGAGCAGTGTTGGAAAAGGAAGGAGAGAGCACATTCCACTGTGTACTTAGGTTGCTTATTTGCCAAGTATAATTATTTCAGTTACAATATTCAATAATGCCTTTACAAAAATACTGTAGGAACCAAAACGTAACAAAGTGTGTGGTGTAGAACTCTATCTCTTAAAGAACTGGCACACAAAAAAAATTACAAAAAGGAAAAAGGCAAGTACTGGTTAAGTAAAAGTCTCTAAATGTATTATAGTAAAAAAGAATGTTACAGGAAAGGTTACAATGCATGTGTTTCATTTAGCATCAGGATTTGTCTTAAAATACATTTGTGATTGGCAGGCAAAATATCAGCTCAGGGCTAACATTGCTTCTGCTTGTTCTAATCTTTGGTTGAAGGGCTTCCCACAAATTTCCCCCTGGTGGTGTGAGAAGGAAAACTGCCGCTCTTTGTGGCTTGGGTGGCCCTGCTTCCAAATGCCCATTTTTGACTCTCAAAAGCAGAAGGAACAGGGAATGGGGAAAACCTCACATCACTTAAAATAGGTATAAGCTCTGTTAATTTCTTGTAGATTTATCTTTATGAATTCACATAAAGGGGTTGTTACAAGACTGAAACCATGATGACATTGTAGGCATATGGAATAATTTAAGTGCTGCTAGAGGGGACAATAGTTTTAATTCATTAATATTTTAAGAGAATATGCCCCAAAGGGTCCTTTGAAGGGACACCAACATGATGGCTTATGAAGATGTTTTATGTGTAGTGTTGTGCAGCTTATTTCTGAGCCTTGATTTGGTTTTTGCTAAGTTTAGATTTGGTTGCAGACTGGAAAACTGTACAATTTAGGGCTTACAGCTCCTCTTTATGGCCAAGCTGAAGAGTTCCTGGTCCTTGGATCTGCTTTCCAGTGGTCAGTAATAGCAGTGTAAGGAGCAGTGAAGGGAGTAAGGGAAAGGGCCCATGTGGAACAGCTTAGCCTTTAACTGATTTCTCTGACTTTGGCAATGTTATTGCCATGTAGGTGAGCTTTTCAGAAAGGAGTCTTTTGCCTGTATCTCAGTGTTCTGTTGAAAGGGTTGTGTGTATTTGTTGGGATCTGTGAGGGAACATCTGCTGTTCTGGGGATGCAGCTGTAGCCTCTTTACAGCAGCTTGGAGGAAGTGGGGGAGTGTTGGACCACATCAGAAAAGGAGTGTGCTAGGCACCTGGGCTGGCTGAGACACCTGAAGGTGACACCAGACAGGTGGGAAGTGACACACAAAGGACGCTAGGAAGGAGGAGGATTTAAGGTGGAGCTTTCATGTTGGGTTTATGCCTTTTGGTTTTTTCTAATGAGACTTAGAACTTGAAAGGGAAATCAGGGAGAAGCCAGTACACTTGTGTGCTAACCAAGGAAATGTTTTTCCTTTGGAGAAGTTGTCTCTGTGGACCTTCTGGCATTTAAAAGGAGCAGTACCTTTTCTCATGGAGGGTGTGTGAGAGAGGTTTCTGTCCTTGAAGAGCAGAGCAGGAATGTTCTTTAGAGTTTATTCTCATTACTTTCTAGCATGAATTTGTTTCCCATGCTTCTGAGGGCTTTAGTACTTCCCGTGGAGACTGCTGTACAATAATGAAACTATGATGATGAAACAATAATGCTATGGATGATTTGTTTTATTTCAGTGCTTTCTACCCATTGCCTTGAATTTCTTAAGGACAGGCTCTGTTTTTCCTGAGTGCTTGCTGAAAAAACATGTTTACTGTGTGAGGAGTCAGGAAGGGCCCATTCTGTCATGCAAGGGAGACAAGTTAGTTAGCAGGTACCACCTCTGCTGAAAATAGTTTCATTTTAGATGAGACTGTCTGCTCTCCCCCACCTCCCCCCTTCATTTTAGTTTTTGGCTTTTTAAAATGCATTATTATTATTTTCCCTTGATTATTGTAATTCTGCACCTCCAGGGATCTTACTGTCATTAAAGCTTGGCATAGACATATTTGCTATTGGAATTCCTATGGCCAGTGGTGGCTGCCCTTTGTCTGCTGCTCCGTTTTTCTGGGAATGTAGATTCAGGTGGGCTGTTCATAGGCTTTAAGGGAAGGAAAACCAGGCCGGATCCTGCTGGGGACCCTGTTGGTTCTCAGGGGAATCCTGCCAGGATTGCACAGGCACTTGGTTTAAAGTAACATATATCATCTGGGCCAGTGGGTGTGAAGAGCTGTACCTGGTCAGTTCCTGTGACATTGGCAGGAGTTAGGAATGGTTTACCTGGAGCAGTGGGATCACAGAACAGCCTTCTGGTGGCAGAAGCAAGAGGCAGAAACCCCTTAGCATGTGCTGGGTGAGAGAGGGTGGATGGCATTTGTGGTGGTTGGTAATAGCTTCTGTGGCTCAGACAGCCCTAGATTTCTTCTCATGTGTTTGTTCCAAATGCTACACAAATCCATCAGCGATTCCTTTTAAAGAAGATAATACTTCTGCTTGGGAGGTCTCTGAGCTGTGAGATGCTGACGAGTGCCCTGGGAAGTATCATTTGGTGCTTGCTCTCATCTTCTTGTCTATAGCATTTGATATTGCCAGGGGAGGCAGCAGTTTGAGCTAAATGAAATCTGGTGGGAATAGCAGATCAGATGTTCAGTTTTCAGAATGAAAAGTTCCATCTTCATTGGTGGAGAGTAGCTGAACATTGAAAAAGAGTTGTTTTGTGGCTTATTGTCATTATACATTTCCAGATTCAGAAATGGGCTGGTGAGGCCAGGACTACAGTGAAAAACTCTTGGCTGTCGGATTCTGTTGCAATGAAGGAAGTAAAATTCAAAAGCCAGGAATGCATGCTTACATAGGTAATAATAAGACTATTGAGAATTCTCACTGTTAATTACATTAGAATATTAGAGTAATAACATTTATGTTCCAATCAATAAGCTAATTGCTGGCTATTAGAATGTGGTTGAAAGCTATTCTAAGGTGTTCAGTAATCTCATATTTAGTTATTGCTGCCTTCTTGTGTCTTGAGCTCAGCATCAGGGAGGGGATTAGATGGAGCCCCCAGCCTCCCACTGGTGTGTGATGTGTCACATCTGAGGGCCTGTCCCACTTGCCTGCTGCTTTGGCCCTGCAGTGCTTTGGGTGTGGTTCTGGCTGGGAATGGGTGGCAGGAGCAGGGTTCTTCCCAGGCAGCTGCCATCTGTAAGTCAGGGCAGTTACTATGGGTCCACTGGATCAGTGTGAGTAAAGGGAGATTGCTTTTGCATTGTTTGTTAAGTTTGGGTTTCTCTCAGTGGAGTGTTAATTCAGTTCCAGGGAGTTAACAGAGGGCAGGGGCTGATGTTGTGAGCGAGCTCACAGCAGTCCTGGTGGGTAGCACTAGATGCTCCTGGTGAAAAGCAGAGCACTGCAGGAGACACCTGAGCCTCAGAGGGAACTTCGGGTCCCAGGCAGCCCTGTTCCTGCTGCAGCGGGCAGGACAGAAAGGTTTGGACAGTGCTGGACAAGGAGATCTCTGCTTTGGGGCTGTTTGGCTGCCCTCCTATGCCCTGTGTGCCAGAGGGGCTGGGCTCTCAGCAGCCACAGCCTGAGCAGTGCTGGCCTTTGGGCTGGGTCCCACCACTCTGTCCAATGCCACTTTGCCAGACACTGCTCCTCTTTCATCCCAGGATCACACTGGGACTGCAATTTATAGTCATTCTGTGGTGAACTGCATTGTCCACCTTTTTATTCTCTTATACTCACCAAACACCCAGAGGGAGAGGGCCACTCACAGTCCTCAGCAGGGGTTCAGGTGAGCAGAGATCCTCTGATGTTTTAATCTCACCATGTGCAAATTAAACTGGGGGCTATAACTCAGAGTATCAGATTCCTGACTGTGGTGTTTAATGAGCTGTAATTAAGGCTCTGGTGTGTAGTGCCTTAGCTTGTGGAAGAATATGATGCATTTTTACCTAGACAAGTGTTCCAGCATCCAGTTAAACTTCTGTTAATGTGTAATTTGATATTCAGGTGGTGATGCTTGCACATCTTTAAATTTTCTTTACTCATATGTATGTTCCCAAAGTGTTCAGGTTGCAAGTGAGCTGGCCTGGTTGGGATTGTTAGCTTCATTCAGGAGAGCCTGACAGCCCAGCAGTGCCAGAGTAGGAACACGTCTGTGATGTGTGTGTGAGTTGCACAAGATGCTGCTTCTGCTCTGACTTTCACTGAAGCTAGCCCAGGGCGTTTTGTGATGCTGTAAATCTGCCAGTGATACAGCACTACTCAAAACAGGTCTGTCAGGTTTTTTCCAAATTATTTTATGAATCAACTACAACCATTTCCATATTAGGAATTTTCTGTACTTTTGTGAATTTTTAAACTGAAATGCTTGAGGCTTCTGCGCTGAAAAAAATCCCAGGATTTGCAGTTCTGCAAATGCATCTGGGGGCTCTGTGCTGCTTTGGTAGGGTTACTTGTGCATCCCTCGTGTCAGCCAGCACCGGCAGCATTTAGGCTCCAGTGCAGCTGGCAGTGCTCTACATGTCCTGGCCACATCTCTTGTTTTAATGTTCTTTTTCACCAGCATGTCTGGACTCTTTTTGCCTTTTAAGGCATGGCATCTAAGGGGGCCTTCGGGTTACAGTCTTGGGAACGTTGGGATCACAAGGACATTTTTGCACTATTTCCTTTAACAAAAACAAACCTAAAAGACTTCGGTGGATTCCGTAGGCCTGCTTGAAGTTCTTGGCTGTTTTCTCATTAAAATTATTTTCTTGTTTTAGTATTTGTGCGATGTTTGATGTTTACTCATAATTGGGATTAAATGGGGTTTTAAAGGATACAGGCTGATTCTAACAGTAATAAAATAGAACTGTCACTTTTTTAAAATAGCCAAATGGACTAGTTAAAATAGAATGTGTGCACACCAAATACTTGACACATTTTATGATTATACCTTTACTTCTTAAAACTAATACATTACTTAATTTACTTGTTACCAGATTTGCAGTACTGTGCTTTAATATTGTTTTGACTAGCCAGGTTTGCCACACAGGCTGGCCTGTGAGCATGGATGAGAACATGAAACCAGTTCAGAAGTGTTGATTTTTCTCTTTTGTAGAAGCTGGATAGAGAGTCTTGTAAGTGAAGCAATAGAGATTTTCTGTACTTTATTTAAAAATCGTGCAAATACGATCTCAGTAATGTGCTGTATTCCAGTGGAGAGTGTGTATGTGTGTGCAGCCCCAAGACGAGAGCAGGGCAGTTATATCTGCCCGTTTTGTTTAAATAGCAAAGATACTATAAGCTCTGTTCTTTCAGCTTGACTCAAGGGAAAATGCAAGGAAGTGGAGTGGAGGGGACACTTCACCCTTGCTGGGAGGCTGGGGAGGGAAAGGTGGCTGCTGTACTGGGAGGTACCTCCTGAGCATCCCACATAGGTGTTACTGCTTGTAAATGCTGATACAAAACTGGTGACTGCTGACTTCAGTGCCATTAAGTATTAAATTAGTCTATAAGACTGACAGGATTTGGCAGTGATTTTTAAGGGAGGTTTTATTCACCTGCTTTGGTGCCTGAAAGTGAGGCTTGCTACACTCAAGTTACTGAGTGAGGCTTGCTAACAGAACAGTTAAGCTGGATTTATTCTCCGTTTGTTACCTGTAGCCGTTTTTTACTCTGTGTCACTGTTGTGGTAAAGCCTGCATGGGTGGGACTATAGCAACAATTGAGACTAATGGTAAAATATTTTATTCTCCCTTCTGCCCCCACTGCTTGCATTTGGCAGTGCCTGAGGAAGATGCAGATGACTCAAAGCATACAAAATTATCTTCAGTGGCACCAAAGAAATGCTTGATGGTTTCTTTGACCTATTTTTGCCTGTCTTGTTGAAGAACATGATATGCAAATGCTGCTCAGATTGTGATAAAATTATACTTGAAGAAACTTAGACGGGTAGTCCTGCTGTTTAAGAATTTCCACTCAGTGTTGTGTGAGTGCTTTAATCATGTTTTTTATCAGCAGCCTGGAGCCCTGTTGTGATGTCTGGCTGCACTGCAGTGGTTTGTGTGCAGAGCTCCCTGGGCTGGTGGCCTGTCCCTCTCTTCTCCCCTGGGGCAGGTAGGGGGACACTGAGGCTTCCTGAGAGAATTTTACTGCTGACTTTGGTGAGCTGCAGCTGCCTCTAAGGAACCTGCCCAGTCTGGCACAGGGAGCATCGTTACCACACCAGCTTGTGGTGCTTGGGAATTAGAGATGGCTGTACAAACTCTGCTTGCAGACACTGCCAGAATGAGCATCAGAAGATGAATGGGCAAATTATGTATCAGGATATGGTGAAAAAAGGGTGAAGAACCATCTACCTCCTTTAGTTTTTCTGTTTGATGACACTCACTGTGTAGCCATTGGCACAGTTCATGTACTGTAGATACACAATAAGCTTCTCAGTCTATGAGTTGTTCACTTCACCGGGTTGTTCAGGAATGAAGTGATTAATGCAGAATGTGAACAGGAAAGTTAGAAATGTGAGACTGTGTTGTGATTTTGTTTATTACTGTCTTGAAGGACCTGTTGCTTATGAAAATATTTTGATTTGTGCTACACGAGAATTTTAGTTTCTGGGGACTGGAGGCACAGGCTCCTGTAGCGAGGAATTGGTGGGAGAAACCAGTTACGTTTTGCATGTTTTGTTTGCCTTTGTTTAAAGCACAGCTCTGTATGGTCTTCAAATGAACCTTCCTGTAGGGTGGGGTTGCTAAAAAAACTGTTGATAGACTTTTGTTTATGGGACAGGTGGCACACTACATTAATTTTTGTCTAATCTGGAATGTTTGTTTGAATCAGATTCAGATTTCAGTGGGGAAATGTAACGTGCCTAAAACAAAAATCTCCTTGCAATGTGCCTTGGCTTCAGATGCTATTCAGAGGTTCTTTTGGTCACCTGCTTGTTGGACAAAACCTAAAATACATCTAAATCAGATTTTTTATGGGCAGGTTAATTGTTTATGTTTTCTCAGGAAGAACTATATTTGCTTTATCTGTCAAAACTTACTATGTGATTAATGGTACTTGAACTGGAATTGATTTTGCATTTATCTAGCAGATAACAATGTTTGTTGTATAAGCGTGTCCAAGCAATAACAAAACTCTGTACTAATGCAGTTAGCAGGAAATAAGTCACCATATCATGTCTGTAGCTTTTTCTCCTTCTAGATTCTATGGTTAAGTTCACTTTAAAAATTGATGTATTTCTGGTTTAGCCAGTTGAGAATTTCTTCTGTTCACTGTTGTTCAGTTCATTTTTTTGTAGAATAAGCATTAGTTTTGATGTCAAATGTTTTGAAACAAATATTATTCTGTTGTTGATTTTGAGTGTTGATTACCCTCACTCTTAAATATGACCCTTTCTCCTAATACACCATCAAAATGTTTCAGGCTTCAGCAATATGTTCTCTATTTAGAGTTGGTCTTTTGCCTAAATTGAGAGGGGAAGTCAGCAGTAGCTGAATCTGAGGGTTAAGCTGCTGGAGGTGGCAAAAGATCAGCTGATTTAGTAAAGATTCCACAATATTTAATGCATTGAAGTGTTGCCACATTACAACTAAAAGTGAACCAAGAAACAATGAAAACTTTGCAGCTCCATGTAAGACATCTGAAAATCATATCTTCTGCTTTTATTTCTTCTGTCACCACCAAAACAAGATCAGGGGTGAATTGGGAGGCCTGGTTGAATTTCTCTGGGTTTGTTTGATTATGTTTGTGCCATTAGAGCACAATTTACAGTAATTTCACACTTATAAGGTTGTAAGGCGCAGCTCCGGGTAGCTGGAAAGTCCATGGAATTTGTCCATATATAAGGCGCACTTCTGGAGTAGGCTCAAAAATTCAGTCAGAAAGGTGCACCTTATACACATGAAATTACTGTAATTTATCCAGGGTGCGGAATCACTGGTGGTGCTTAGGCTTCCCTCTCTGGCAAGTGTTGTTTTCCTAAACTTTCTATCTTGCAGGGAACGTTTAATGCTCCTTTGTGATTTAAGGCCCCAGAACTTATAACACCAGAGCTAATAACACCTTTCATGGAGTCTTGAGAATGCAGACCAGGAGCAGGGAAATCAGTCATTTTTTGCTTAGGGTAAAAAGATGATTTCCTGCTGGAGGAGCAGGGCTGTGTTTGAGCCATATGATCCCAAATATTCATATCTGTGCCAGCTGTTTTAGATGTGGGAAATGCATGTGCTTTGCAAGGAATGAGACCCACTTCATTTCATGCGTAAAGTTGGGACTGCTGGGCCAAGGAAATGAGAACAATAAATCTAGATTTTAATTCAAGAAAGTTCAATGTCTTCGGATACTTTAAGCGGTGTAAAAGCAATATATGCTTCCCTATTTGTGCATGTGTATTCTGCTGTGCCATTAATTTAAAACAGTCTGGATGTAAAAATGTCTTGCTAGTGTGACATTCTTATTAAAATTCTGTGGGTATTTTTCAGGCAGAAAAAATGCTGACCATTTTGTGGTTTTTTTTGGAAATCATGTGTAATTATGTCATTTAACCACACAATAAGGCTTTCTGTGGTAGTGTTTTAGATAAACAGGAAAACTCATTTTTTACTTTGTTTTCATTGCAGAACTGTCTTTTTTTTATTTTTAGTGCAAAGTTCACAGATTCTTTTCCTCAAAAATATAGCACAATGTATTATGACAGGAAAAATACACCTCCTAAAAGTTCTTTTTCAGTGTTGGTACCTGTCACAGCACGTTTTCTCTATTTTGGGGAAATACAGTGTTTTATGTCTGATGTGGCCTGTGTTGCCAAGAAAGTGATGTAAATATGAGCCATTTACATAGCCCTGAGGCAGATGATTTCTTCATTAAGGGCCCTTCTCCAGTGGAATTTGCAGGAAAGTTGAGATGAATGTGATAATGGTAGGAGTCTGATGTGGCTGACTCCAAGGACATTGGATCTTGGAGCAGAGGCTCTCTCTCAGGAATTCCATGGCCCTGAATTGTGATGGCTCCATGGGGCTGCTCTGGGGGTTCAGTGCTGTTCAGTGCAGGAATTACCTAGGCTGTGCTGCACATCCTGGCCAGTGACACTTGCCAGTTTATTCAGGGCTAAAAGCACAACATTGCATCATTGGTAAGAACACCTCATATTGAATCCTCTGCTTGGGGCTTTTTCCTCCTGCCTGTGAGATGTGCTGGTGGCAGATGGGGGATGAAAGGGGATGCTCTGTCTCAGCACTGGAGCCACATTGCTCATCTGGCAGAGCTAGACCTTTCCTGAGCGCACCTTGTTGCATCTCAGTTTGCTTTGTTCACCAGATTCGTACTAGAGAGTAGCAAGAGTGTTACTGCAGGTGGCCTGGGATACCTCTGCATGCACCTGAGCATCCAGAATTAGCAGATGTTTCTGTCATGACAAAGTTGCATTTTAGTGCAATATTCACTGTACTTACTTTAAGAAGAGTGGAAGTAGAAGAGAAACCAAAAGCAACTGCTAAAAAAGAGGAAGATTAGTAGTAAAAGAGGGCTATACAAATTTTAGGGTGTTGGACGGATTAGAGTGGAATAGGAAACTCTCTAAAGTACTTGGTGCAGAGAAAAACAAATTAAAAGGTTTGTTTTGTCCATCAGAGAAAACTTTCTCTCTTGCCTCAGCCCAAGAAAGCTGCAGCTGTATTTTTTGTAGGAGAGAGCAGTTATTCCTGTAAGAGGAGATTTCCATCACCTTCAGACTTCTCATTTTTCCTTGGTAAATGAGTCTTGAAGCTTCTGCTTGTGTAGAAACTTGTCAAATGTCATCACCCTAAACTATGAAAAGATGTGTGATTTGAATGTGGGGGTTGCCTCCTGTAATGGACAAATGTCATGGTGTATTTTGTTGGCCAAGACCTGTTCTCTGATATGATGCTGTTCCCCTGGTTTTCTGGGCTTTTTCAGCAAGTCTTGGAACTGCAGCTGTGGCAGGCAGAAGCAGGATCCTGATTTTTGAGTGTTACAAAGCTTTATCAGCTGGGGAGTTGGGGTTTTTCTCTGTATTTTTGTGTCTCAGTCACATGGAGTAGTGCAAACCTGGGTGGAGCGTGGAGGCTTCTCAGAAGGGCTTGGAGGGTCTTGATCTTGGGTCTTCTTCCCAAGAGAGTGTGTGTAGTCAGCATGGAAAGGCAAGGTATGGGAACCCAGGACATCCCTCTGGCTTCTCTGTATGGTTCAAGACCCAGGCACAGGGCTCAGAAGCCTTGGCATGGAGCCCAAGAAACCTGTGGCTTCGATTTCAGCCCCTGGGAAAAATTAACACCCTTGCATGGAGAATTATAAGCCACAAAAAATGAGTAGAGTTTGCTATAAGGCGTAAAAGTAGGTTTTTAAGATTGTTTATAATAAGGGTCTGGAGTCAAGATGGAGGAGTTTGGGCGTATTCTGTCCTTCTTTCTCCTTCTTCTTGGCATCCATCTTTTGGGTGATGTTGGCATTCTTGGATTGGTTTAGAGTAGAACTAGACTGTACAATATAAGTGATATCTATTGGAAGATAATTGTAAACAGTATGTATGTAGTTTGTAGTATAAAAAGATAGTCCCACCCTGGGGCAGACAGTGTGCCTTGGACTGGCCTGCTGAGCGGACCTCGACTGCTCAGGGAAAGAACATCCTAGGTAAGATAAAATAAACAAGTCTGGAAACAGCAGAAGATGGTCTCAGATTCTTTCTTTGGTGCTTGAGCTGGGAAAACAGAGACTCTTAAACAGCACGGGTGGTTGCGTTGAGCTCCTGAGACCCCACTGACAGCAAGGCACCAGTTTTATCTGGGATGTGAACTGTGGCAGGGGGAAGAACCAAGGAAGCTCTGGAGAAGGGAATTTCCTGCAGTTTGTAGTGGGGCACTCACTCTTCTTCACCGCTGTAACAACCAAGGGCTGCTCTATGTTAATTCATTGCCTCATTTATGTACAGTAATTTCACAATTATAAGCCGCACCTTTTTCACTGAAGAATCCAGCCTACTCCAGTAGTGCGGCTAATCATCAGGTGAGGCTTATTTATGGACAAATCCCAGTGAAATGCCAACCCAGAAGTGAGAGCCGGCCAGGAGGGCGCCTGGGGCTGCCTTTAAAGGCTTGGCTGGTCTATGAAAACTGTTTGCAACTTGAGCACCTGACACCAAACCCCGCTGGCAGCGATTCTGTTGCTAATTTGTTACTTTGTTACACATGGATCCTTGCTAAAAAAGTGCGGCTTATATTCAGGTGCGACTTATATATGGACAAATCCCGTGGTCTGCCCGGCTACCGGGAGGTGCGGCTTATAATTGTGAAATTACTGTACCCTGTCTCATTAGTAATTTATTTCACAAATTTAAAAACACAAAGATAATGAATGTTAACACATGGCTGGGTTTTTTTTTTTTTTTAATGAACCCTGTCACTGGATGAGCCGTGGCCTTTGAGAAGCAGCTTTGGTTCATATGGCAGTATTTGCACAATGCTTTTAAGCTCTCTGAGTAAGTCATGGGGCTGTGGAATCAACCCGATGTATTTCACTTTCATTTCACGTGTTCTGAGTAGTTTGTTTTTTATCGAAATCTAAGTTAGATCCCTGTTCCAGTAAATGGCCAGTGAAAGTGATACTAAGTATCACTAAGTTTCATGTAACTTGTAACTACAAGTTGGAAGGATGCTCCTGCCAAGTTTACAAATGTGGAGGAGGACAAGATTATCCTGATGTTTTAAAGAGAATATCTTTGATACTGAGGACTGAGATTTCACAGTTGTGATTTGAAAAAGGAGAGTTTCTGTAGGAGGACAGCTTTTTTCTGATATGGTGATTAATGTGGATTTCATTTTTTGCCATGGCTTTGCTGTAAGAGTGCAGGTAGCAGGCGGGTATTATCTGTAGTACTGGCAGCATGGGCAGTCTTGGAGAAGGTGGACATATATTTTTATTGCAAGAAAAGTAGTATCAGATTTAGTTGTGATCTTATTTGAAGTACCAAAGAGTTAGAAATAAATGGTTTGTATGGGAGTATTGTCCTTTTCCTGTCTCCTTCCATCAGACAGGGAAGCAGTTGAGGTTTTCTCCAGCCTCTCTGATGAACTCATCAGTAGACTTGCACTTCCACACCCCAGGCCACTGCACACTGCTGATGGCACATCAGTACTTTGTGTTAAGTACTTTGTGTTAAGGCAGACCTAAGTATACACAGCCAATGTTCTTTTCTTATAAGAGAGTGCCACAGGTAGATGTACTATATAGTTTCTTAAGGGACAAAATGAAATCTGAACAGAGTTACTCTGGAGTTTATTAATTCTAGGCTTGGCAATATCTAAATAGTACAGGATTATTTGAGTTCATTGCTCCAAGTGCCTCTTCAGTACATAATTAGTTTCTAATGCTGATTTCTGGAAACTCTTTGGTCCCTTTGAGCTTTGCCAGCCAAGATGGATATGTTGGCTTTGAAGAAGCAATGCTACCTGGTGTGGAGAAGCAAAATGCCAGAATTGTTGCCCAGCACAGCAACTGATGTGCTGGAGATTTTGGCTCCTTCATCCTAATGCTGGTGGCACAATTCAGAGCTGTTCATGTTTTGAAAAAAATGAACCTAATATTTGGGGCTTGTACTACAGTATTTCTAGAGAATATTGCAGAACCATATCTTTTAAAATAAAATTAATCACAAATGTCACAATATATTAAAAATAGTGGCAAGAAAAATAGAAACTTTATTATATTGGGAAATCCAGAAGTAGAAATTGCACTAACATTTAGCATTAATATGTGATGTTGATCCTTCTTGAAAGAGCAAAGATTGGTTTTTAAAACTCTTTTTAAATTTAATTGCATTCAGTGTCATCTTCAGTTTTGAGCTTGTGTTTACAGAGAAGATGAATTTCATTGCATGCTAATACTGTAAAATGAGGCTGTGTCTGGACAGTAATTTTTTTTGTATGTGTGTCATTGCTGAAATCCTAGTTTGACTCTGATTCTGCTTTGATTCTGGATATTCCATTTCACACATGATCTTTCTTTCTGAAGCTATTCAATGTCAAAGATATAATCTGAAGTGTTTAATTACTGGGTATCCATTGAGAATTTGTTTGATGTGAATTGACCTGCTCTGTTAGCTGACAAAAATTATTGTGGCATCTGCTGTCTTTAATGAGCATGTGCTAAGTGAACCATGAGAGGCTTTCCAACCAAGTGTGAGGTTTTTGCTGAAGTAGTTTTGCTGAGTTTTTATCTGGTTTTAAATTTACATTTTTCTGCTGTATTCTGAAGTACATGGCAAATGAGCATGAGGAGTATTTTCCTTTTCGTAGAGTTACTGCTCATGTTAGTGGCAAAAATTCTTGGTGACTTCTTTCAAAATCCTTTTTCTTAATTTTGCAAGTTTTGTTGTGGGAGGCAAAGACAAACCAATAGAAGCATAGAAGCACAAAAAGTGCTTTAAGAAAGTGTATCTGCAAAACAATGAAATTAGCAAAGAAGGATTTAGCAGATATTGGTTTCTATCCTGTCTTCTGTCAATCTTCTAAACATATGTTTGTGCAAAACATTCATATTGTTGAATATTTGGCTCTGAGGAGAGTATTTCTCTTAGGTTCTCATCCTCAGATTGAAGTGCTTACTGCAGCCTCAATAGAGTTTTTGGCATAGCAAGAAGAGAATTCTTCCTAAAAAATGTCAGTGGGTGGATGGGGGTGGTTGTCCTGAAAACCAAAGCAAAACACTCTTAAGGCTTTCCTTGCTTGTCCTGGAAAATGCAAGAACCCCAAGACAAAAAAAACCCCAAACCATCCATGCAGCAGCTTCTTTGTGTCGGTGGTGTTGTGTGAGAACTGTGTGCCGCCGGTGTGTGTGTCAGTGCTGGCCCAGGGGACCCACAGGCTGTCCCTGTGGCTGATGCTGGGCTCTGGGGGGATTTATTTTACTTTTGTCCATTGGGCCAACTTTATTTTCAAGTACAGTGAGTGTCAGGGTTTTATCCTAAATGGTGAATTCAACTCTTGTTGAATTCAGAGTTGACTCTTCCAATACATCATCTGAATTTAGTGTGACTTACCATTATCCCAGTTCCATGTTTGTGTTTGCAGTCCCAGGGGATTTTCCTTCATTTCTTAATTGCTTGTTTTATTGTGCTGAAAGGGAATGATAAAATATGTTTTTATATGAGATACGGTGTACTGATGATGAGAAATGTGCGAACGGCAGGCATTTTTTGGGACTGGTAGAAATCCTGATCAATTTTATTTTGAATTGATTTAGATCTCAATAGGTAGTGAATTTTAAGTAATAATCTTTATTGACATATCTTTCACAATCATACAACATTAATACTCTGTAATTGTGCTTGAGGTTGACAAATGCTTTCCATCCTCTAGTTTTGGAATAGTCTATCATGAGCAAAAAATGAAATAAAATGTTTGAGGTGCTGTTTGCTTGTTAAGCCAGCGGCCTGCAGGATTTTCATGCTTTTTGGGGTGTCTTGGTCATTTTGATATTAGAGTCCTTGTTTTTGGTTTTTTTTGTTCAAGTGTTCTTTGTTGAATGGGACAAATCCAGAAAATCTTACATTATTTTGCTTTTGTTTTTGCTCTGTGGAGAGTGCCCTGTTGTAAACTAAAATCACACATTCAGGAGCATAAACCCATCATGTTCCCAATGGAAATTTCAAGAATAGTTGTGGCTACTGTCAAAATGCGGAAATCTATTTATTTTTTTCCCTACTTGTTTTTCTTTCCAGCTTTTGGCACTGACCGCATTCATCTGCATCGAGACCATCATGGAATGCTCCCCTTGTGAGGGCCTTTATTTTTTTGAGTTTGTGAGCTGCAGTGCACTGGTGGTTACCGGAGCTCTCCTGCTTTTGTTCAGTCTCAACCTTCACACAAGAATACCCCAGATCAACTGGAATCTTACCGTAAGTTCACTCAAATTCTCACTTTGTTAAAAATAGCTGCAAATCTGTTTTAAGTTTGGGCTTTGCTTTCTCCTGTTGCTTAATGCTGGGTACGAGTGTTCTTTCTGCTGAGTGAAGTATACGTTTTACTTACATTTATTTTGAATGCTAACAGCAGAATGAGCTGTGAAATGTAGCAAGATTTTTAAAAATATCTTCTGCTAGACTGTGTTTGGGAGGACAGAATTCCTGCTAATGCCAGCAATTATGCTTTGTGGATGAAGTGGATAAAAATGCAGCCTGTAGTTACTTAACTTTGACAGATGCTGTATTTACAGCAGCCCATTGTTCTCACTTAACCTGGGGGGCTTTTATATTAGGACAAATTTGCTACATAGATTTTCTTCCATGGACTAATACAATCATTGGGCAGTAGTGTAGAAAATTAGGTGCTTTCTGTGAAAATAGGGTGGTTTGTATTGCCTATGCACCTATGCCTAACTATTAAACATTGACTGCCAGTCCTTAATGTGCTCTCAGATATGAGGAGCTTTAGGAAGAGAACTGCTGGCAGTGCACATTCCTTTTGTACAAGTCTCTATTTTCATGCTGTATTCTGAGTTAAACTTTCAGACTAAGCTGCATAAACACAGGTTACAAAATCAACATGTTAAATCACTCTAGCAAAAGATCTGTCAACTTCAAGGACAATATTTATACCAACTTGTTTGGACAGTACAGATACAATTGTGCCAGTGTTCTGTTTTATGTTATAACAGTAATTTTGCAAGTACAATCCCAGAGGTTTTTAGGCTTCTGTGTGATTGAAAAAAAATTAAAATGTAATTTATGAATGTTGCAGTTTGCTTAGTTTTTCAGCCTAAATGACTAGTTTAAATTGAGACTGGAACATGGAATTAGATGATTCTTTCTACCCTGAGGCATAGTTAATTGATGAACTCCTTCTAGGAGTGCTTGGTAGATAGATGAGGTGTTCTGTGAGCTGTGGCTGAGCTGTCCAGAAATTATCCCTTTGTGGTGGCATCAGTTGTGTCTGCATAGCACCTATTAGGAGATATTTTGGGGAAGGTGAGCTTAAAAATCCAGTCAGTTGTGCTTTGAGGTTCTTTTGTTTTGTTTTATAAAGGTATTTTGGTTTTTGAGCAGTGGTCATGCTCTGCACCTCCTGCCTAAACAGTGTTGGAGCAGCATGAGCAGGCTGGAGATGAACCAAAGGGCACATGGATCAAACAAAGGACACGGTGCTTTGCTTTAGTTCAGATTGTCAGATCCAGAGGCAGAAGTAATTTGCCATGATCTCTCAAGCCTCATTGTGTTAGTTGTGTGCTGAAGATGAAGTGCTTCTCCCAGCCTTATACCAGAGTTCTCCAGAAGTGAGAAGGGAGCTGGCAGCTTGTGTCTTCCATGAACTGATGATCCCACCCTTCTACTAGTTTCTACCTGTTTCTTACAGATTTCAGCAATCTGATGATATTTGGGTTTTATCTGTGATTATTTGATTTTAACAAACAGTTGGGACTGTTCCTCTGACAGGAGGAGTGCTTGGGACCATTCTGTGATTCTACAAGTACAGAGTGTGAGCTCAAAGGCTGCTGATAAAACACCTGTGGGACATTACTTTGGCCAAGTTGGAAGGAATGTAAGAATGTAGGGCTCTGGCTGATTTGTTTTTCTTTTGCTTATTTTGGCATTTTATTCTTTACAGTTTAAATGTACATTCATACATTATTTGCCTCTTTCAGTATTTATAACTTCTCTGTGTTTTGATGGTTATTTTTGTACTTTTGCAGCCTCTATATATGACACAGTAACTACAGGAGTTGCTTTCTAAACAACAATCTTTCACATCCCTGAGCGCTTTAGGAGGAAGTCATTCCTGCTTTTGTATAAATTCATCAAGATGCATGCTTTTAAAAATAAATATGACTTTTTGCATATTTCCCTTATGGAAAGCCTCAAACATTGCTTTTAGAAGCTGTGTGAAAAGAAGAGGCTGTTGCAGTGCTTGAAGGAATTTAATCGACTTAGATTTAGGAAGAAATCTTTCTTCAAAAATAACACTTCTTCCTAGGAACCATTCAAAGCATTTGCTTTCAAATGATCCTGTGTATTAGAAATTACCTGGCCATCAACTGCTATTGTCCAACACGGGATTGTTTCCTTTAACAGTTTGTTAAAAGTAGAATTCTTTCCAATGTGCTCGGATATTGGCAGATGTCCCCTGTCCCTGGCTGGAGTGAAAATGTGGATCAGTATAGACTAGGATCTAACAAATAAGCAAAGTTGCTAAATTAAAAAAAATATGTATTTTTAGCCATTTGGGGAAAAGAGTTTTCTTTTGATCCTAATTAGAGACTTGCCAGTCATTTTTTATTTTCCTGAGGTAAACATGCAAGAAAATGGAGCTGGTGAGGGCAGAAAAGAGCCTTGTCTGGGTGTGTTGGAGAGAGGCTGGTTTGTTCCAGCAAGATGAAGGAACAGTCCCTTGTCTGTGTTGTGCAGCACTGTCAATATTATGCAAAAATTGAAAAGCTAGGGAACCTGTCAGTCGAAATTTCCATTTCCTTTATGCCTCACAGCTCAAAGGGAGCCCATGCTGCAGGGAGATACAGGAGTGGGCCAGGCAATGGGGAGCACAGCAGCTCCTGCTCTACAGGAGCTTGGGCACATTTGCTTTCACAGAGAGTTAATGAATTTTGCTATAGTTTTGTCTTTGCCTAAATTATCCTCCTTTCTTTTTTCTAAAATTCATGGTTTGCATCTCTTGTGATGTTAAGGAGAGCTGAAGGTACCCAGGAAGTGAGCGTGGGCTGGCCCTGCAGGAGCAGGGCTGGGCAGGAAAGGTGCTGGAGTCCTGGGGATGTGACTGGGATGCTGCACTGGGATCTGCTGCACAGGGCTGTGCTGGGACTGGGATGCTGCACTGGGATCTGCTGCACAGGGCTGTGCTGGGACTGGGATGCTGCACTGGGATGTGCTGGGACTGGGATGCTGCACTGGGATGTGCTGGGACTGGGATGCTGCACTGGGATTTGCTGCACAGAGCTGTGCTGGGACTGGGATGCGGCACTGGGATGTGCTGGGACTGGGATGCTGCACTGGGATGTGCTGGGACTGGGATGCTGCACTGGGATGCTGCACTGGGATGTGCTGGGACTGGGATGCTGCACTGGGATGTGCTGGGACTGGGATGCTGCACAGAGCTGTGCTGGGACTGGGATGCTGCACTGGGATGTGCTGGGACTGGGATGCTGCACAGAGCTGTGCTGGGACTGGGATCTGCTGCAAAGGGCTGTGCTGGGACTGGGATGCTGTGCAGGGCTGTGCTGGGACTGGGATCCTCTCTCCTGCTCAGAGAAACACCTCAGTGGTGCCCAGGAGATGGGGACCACTGGAATTTGGCAGTGTTTCTTGGATGGGAGTTAGTGTGACAAGGGAAACCAGATTTTCTTGAGTACCAGTGTAAATCTCTGCATGCTCAGCCAGTAGAATGAGTTGTCTGTGTGTAGGGGAAAAAAAAAATCTTCCAAGACATTTTAACCATTAATTTTTTTGTTTTAAATATTTTCTTGAAGCACTCACTGGAGTTACTGTAGCATATTTTTGGGAGTCCAGTTCTGACTGCAGCTTAGAGCAAGAAGTGAGGCATAGAACTGAGCACAGCACAAAATTCAAGTTCTGCTATGCTGAACTCAGTCCCAGGGAAGCACCAGGGAGCAAACAGGGACCCAGGTGTGTGTTAGAACACACAGACCAGCTGGGGAGTTCTGTGCTGCCTGAGCATTGATTTCATCATCTCTTCAGGGTTTGGTTTTTTTCATTGTTGCCGCAGTGAAAATTTGTGTGCAAAGCAACTGACACTTGAAGGAGTTGGCAGAAAAATCTCACTATCCTCTGCCAGTTTTGCCTTTGCAGAGTGTAATTGCAAAGCTCTAGTTTAAAGGCCTTCACGGGGCAATCTTGATTTTTATTTCTATTTTTAATTTATTTTTTCCCTTTCTGTTTTGGAAAAGCATCTTGTTTTCCTTAGCTTTTAAATTAAAAATTAAGTAAGTCATCCTTGACCTTTATGTTTACTGCTCTCAAAATTGCAGTACCTGTTAGGGGTAAAAAATGAACATTTATAAGTTTAAAAACAATTAGAATTTCTTCTGGACTCTTCATGAGCTGTTCTTATTTGGTGTATGATGTAAATGTTACTCTGTAATAAATCAGTCTCAAGTTTTAAATGCAAAAAACATCATGTATTTTGGTAGTTATTGCAGGTGTGGGCTGTTGCTTTATGACAGTAACTTTCTGAAATTTATGTTCATGGACTCTTCTATTGGGGAAGCGGTGCTTATGTGTATCTTGTGTTTACCTAGGTAACTTTAAATATGGGAAAAAAGGGAAAAAAGAAGTGGCAATTAATGCTCAAATTGTTATTTTGGTTCTTTCTGCCTAGCCCTTGCTTTTGCTTGAGGAACCATGTTTCTATTTTTAAATAGAAATTAAATTTAAATAGAAATTAAATTTAAATAGTGTTTAATAACAGAACAAAACTCTGGGAGTTTGAGCAGAGGTGCTTGGTTTAGAAGACTGACTGATATGTTTGTAACCTTCAACTTGATAGCTTCGTATAAAAGCAAGGGAAGATTTTCCCAAACCTTGTAAATAAAATACTGGTTGGGGTACTGATTGTACAATTTTGTACAATTATACAAAAAAATTTAAAACAATAATTAAAAAATATTAATAACCACACTCCCCTTCCCTTCGTTTCCCCTGACAAACAAACCAGCAAACCCAAACAAAACTAAAAAGAAATGTTATTTTGAACTCTGTCTTCTGTGGAAGCTAAGTCAGGCACCAGGCCACTGACTCCTGTCACCTTTTGTGACAAAGTCAAGCTGTTGCAATGTGCAGCCTTCTCTTCCAGAGTACATTAGTTTAGCCACTTTTATGTCCAACTAGATGTAAACTTTTGGATTTCAGAAAGCAAATACCAAGAGCAACCACCAGTTTAAATGGCATATCTCTGTTTGCACGAGTTTCAACTGCAATGTGGCACCGTCAGTCTTTAAAGAGTACCTGGTCACTTGTGCAGGATGATGCGCAGGATAAAAAGGCAGGGCAGGAATTTTGATTGAATGATTCTTAAAAGCTTATGTGAAGTTGTGAGGAGCTGTGGGTAAAGGCACAAGAATGTTACTGAAGCCTCTGAGCATCAGAGGCAGCTCCTGATGATGGCTCAGCCTGAGAGGCTGAGCAGCAGCATGGAAGATCTCAGGAGTGACTTGGTGGCAATTGCCAGGTCTGTTAACTGAGCTCTCATTTGCAGCACCACTTCAGCTTTTCCATCTTCATTAATCCAGAGGCTATACCTGCCTGGACCCTTAAAAGCAAGACACTGGGATGGTCACACAATCATGGAATGGGGCTTCCCACCTTCACAGCAGAATCAGCAGAATAACAGCATTGTCCTCTTCTAGCATAAAATACTTGTCTTGGCAGGAGCCCGTCTTCATCCACAACATCTCCTCTGCCTTGTCCTCCCCCTGAGTGGGACAGAGAGCAAATCCATGGCCTTGGATGCTCTGTTGGACTGACAGGACCACTGGGAACTGAACAGAATGACTTGCAAATAAACTAGCAAGTGACCAGAAGTCATTTGTTCTTTTGGAATCATTTTGGAAAGGAGAAAGGGAGCAGCAGCAGCAGCCTGGAGTGGGTTTGATTCAGCTCAAAGATTTGAATCTGTTATGGATGGCAGCTCTGTACAGTATTTTATGGCACAGCATACTGTCTCATGAGGTTGCTGTAATTTCAGCAGAAATTCTTCTACCTCTGTGATGTGGTTTTACTTTGTCTATAAATATAATAGCAAGAACTTAGCTCCATCATGGCTAGATTTGAAGCAGCTCATCTTTTTTCAATTAGTTTATTCTTCTTATTGTCACGATTATTCTTTTTCTCTTACGTGGAAAAAACTTGCAGTGCTTTAGGGAGTGTCCTCTGCTTCTTGCTGTAGTTTGTTTTCTTTTATTTCTCCTCTTATTTTGACCAAAACTATTGTTGGGGGTTTTTTTCAGCTTTTCTTATCTTTCTGCTCCGTAGTAGCTCCCACATTTTGGATTGAGGACCTCCACTGCTATTGGATCTGTGATGTTGCCATTACATGTGTGTATACAGTGTGACTGCTGTCATTGCTCCTTAAGCTCCAAACAGTCTGCTCTGGGGGTATAAAATAATTTTAATTTTAGCTTTTGCAAAAAACAGCCTTGTTATATGAATGTGAATCAGTTGTTAATTGTCTTAGAAAGGGAAAATGGAGTTGTAGAGACTAATAAATTGGAACCTCAAGATATAATCAATTCTTTAGATTTAAATTGTTGAATTTTCTGTATGGAGTTTGATATTCTTTGTAAAAAGTAAATTAGAATAAAATGCCAGTGACAATGACAAGTTTCTGATGTACTTAAAATACATTAGAAAAGGCATTGGCAGTTTAATTTCAGCAGGATTTTGTATTTTGCAGCTTGAAAGAAGCCTTCAGGTCCCTTTGTAGTGTGGAGCTGGGTGATAAATGTGGCATGTTGTGGGCAGCCCAGGCCTTCTTGCTTGTACTGTGCTCCTTTGGAAACGTCCCCAGGGTGACAGATTCTAAATATCAGAGGTCATCAGGATTAATTAATGAGGACCTCTGACCCCATAAATCTTAGACTGTCATGTACCACCCTTGTAGTCTTTTAAGTATGGTGCTCAGGAAGTAGAAAATGTGTGTGTGTGTCTGAAAAAGCATAACCTGGATTATAAGAAGTGAAAGGGTGCAATATTAAATACATCTTTGGCTGCTTGTTCTGATGGTTAGGTCTCCTACAACCAAAATTAGGTTCATTTTGATTATGACTTTTGCCTTAACTTCACAGCTTTTGATTTTGTTTTGTTGTTAATTTTGTTGGCTTTCTGATGTTAAACTTCTAAAACAATCAGTATTTTTAATTGTTTGAACACTGGAATCTTCATGTACACAGCTCAATCTTTTTAATATTCAAAGAAGTTTAGGTTCTTTTGGTTCATACTGTGAGAAATTTTCTCCTCCTTTCAATAACTTCTGTGGCTCTTCTCTGTACCCTGTCCAATTTCTTAACAGTCTTTTAAAAATGTGGACACTGGGACAGGACACAGCATTCCAGTGTGCCATGCAAAGGTAAGATTACCACCTGTCATGTCCCTGTGTTCAAAGGAATTTTTCTCCCTTTTTTTGGTCTTAGCAGCAGTTATTGAGATGCTTGCCCACAGTAATTACTAAGTTCTTCTGAATTATTTCTTCTAGGATTTTGTCTCTGTTCTGCAGGTCCTTCCTGTAGATGCCAGATGTACTCTGGTAGTAAAATACACAACCTGACCTTGAGTTGAATTAATTAAATTTTTCTAATTATCCAAGAGCTGCCCTGTCCTCAATATTTAATTTCCCCATTCTTGGTGGCACACATATATTTACATAGAGACTTGGTGGAAGTGTTGAAGCTGGGTCTGTTGCAGATATAGTGAGACTTCTCCTCTAGTGGGAAAAAGATTTGTGCAGGTGAGAACCACAGCTTGTGTTGGCAACTCCAGGAGCACAGGTAGAGCTGTAAACCCAGAGCTGCAGAGGGACATGCTTGGAGAAATTGCCATTTATTTTCTAATATCTCTATTTATATAAAGTTTCAACTTTATCTCTGCAAAACAGAGGTTATATAATTAAACCTGCAATAGCTAGTTAATAGAATTTGGATTTGATGTCCTAAGTGCCAGGTAGTATCTATCTCAGTGAGATTGAGCAGGGATAAAAAACATCTCTGTACACAGGCAGGTGAGGAATTGGTAGGAATTTGTTAGATCCACAATTTGCTTTTGTTTCTTCTTCTTTTTAGGTCTTACTGGGCTTGTGACATGAGAGTGGAAGTGGCCATGAGCCATGGAAACCTCTCTGATTTCTTGGGAAAGTCCCTGTTTGAGATGAGGATCTGGCCACAGTGATGCCTCATGCAGTCTGGACACTCAGTTTTGATGACCAGCTGTTGCTGAGTCAGAACCCTCAAAATAGATTGTTTTCTGTGAATAACACAGTGCCAGAACCTTCTGTTTCTGAAGTTACTTTCTGCAGCACTCTGTAATTGTGGCTGGGAAAAAAGATGCTGTGGGGCTGCCTGGATGGCACTGTTCACTTCAAAGTCCTGTGCTGTGTAACTGGAACATTGTAATGGGATTCATACCCAGCAGAGTAAGTTTAGAGTTATGTGTTATGTCTTCTAAACCTTATTTCTCACTGCACTTCACAAGATGCACTTTGGGGAAAAAATAAACTAAAATAATTACTAAAAAATGGAAAAAGTGAAGGAGCTGTAACAGGAAGTGAGCCTGCCTTGTATGTGGGAGAAGAGAGCCAAGTATAACAAATTGTCCTTGCATTCTAATTACTGTGATTGTTTTTATATAGTGGGAGTTATCATGTTCACTGTGGTTTTGTTGTGTGGGTTGTTTTTGGGTTTTTTTTTGTTTTTTGTTTGTAAGTTGCACAGCAATCTTGAATGCAGGTTGTCTTTCCATCTCTTCTGTCTGTGGTAGTATCCAGTTCTCACTGATTTGGTGTTTGTGCTGAATTGTCTTTTCTTGATCCCTCACTCTGACCTCACCTGTTCATTCATGGTTGTTTTGTGGTTTGGGAATGGTGTTCCCCAATTTAGTGGGAGCATGCAAGCAGTGCAGTGTCCATCCACATCAGATGTGAAAGGTGCCCTGATAACACACTGAAAACCTTGCCCTGAATGAATGTAGACTGTGTTTCCTCTGTTATTTACACCCTTGAGTATTTTTTCCCTGATCAGTTAGTCTTGTATTGATGTGATTATTTTTGTGCAAATACGTGCCATTCAGAATTCTTCCTTTGGTTGCAGTGGCATCTTAGTGACCCTGTTTGAGGTGAGGCACAGCAGCATCACTTCTGAACACCAGTGACATGTGCAGCACACGTGACAGGAATTATATATAGCAAGTTGTTTTTCTTTGCTTGGAGCAAGGCAGTTTTCCTTGAGCATGCTGCTGTGTGTATGTTCTAAAATATCTGCTTGAAGCATCAGCTTTCTGCAATAAATAGGTAAAAATCTCTGTTCTTACACTGCTGCAGGTGTTATCCCAGGAGTGGCACAGGAATGCACCTCTGTTCAATGCAAGCCTCAAGGAATGTGAGGAAAGCTCCTGGCTGGTGTGTGGGCAAGCAGGAGCTCTGTGGGATGTGAGGAGCTCATCTCACACGTTCTGCACTTCAGCCAGGCTGGTTCAGCACCAGCTGGGATGGAACAGGGGGAGCCCATCTCTGTGCTGACAGCTCTGCCTGAGCCAGCCTGAGCTGAGGGGATGTTCCAGGGCTGCAGGGTGCTCTGCAGCTCACACTCCTGCTGCTCCTGTGGGACTGGCAAAGAGCTGCTTCACTTCTTGTTCCAACCTTCTGTCTCATCACTCCTGATAAAGTAGCCAATCATAATTTAGTAATGCTACTGAATTTATTTTTTTAGGATCTGGTCAACACTGGACTCAGCACTTTCTTCTTTTTCATTGCCTCTGTAGTACTGGCTGCTTTAAACCATAAAACTGGAGCAGAAATTGCTGCTGTGGTAAGAATTTAAACTTGTTTATATCTGACTCTTACCTTGTATTGCAATTAACTTTTACTCATTGGTTGACTACACTGTTGCCTTTGCCATCACAATTAACTTCTACTTTCACAACTTGCTGTGAGATAGTTCTTACATCCATGGAGCTTTGTCTGAAGGCTTGAGGCAAGAATAGAAAATTACTTGCAGAGAACATTTTACAGTCGAGCTTGCCTTTCTCTTTGGTGCTTTACATGATCCTGCTCTATGTTGCACACCTATGGAAACGATAGAGCCAAAAAGACAGAAGAAATTGAAGCTGCTTGCACATAATCTGCTGAGTTTTTGCTCAGTGCAGATGATTTTTGTTCTGTGGGGTGAGTGTAGTAGCACTTCAGGGTTTTAAATCTGCAACACTCAGTTCAAGCAAACTAATTTTGTGTGTGAGTTGGTGACTTCTTATTTTCTTTTTTATTTTCTTTTTAACCTGGTTTTTCAAATTACATGAGTTCTGCAAAAGCATAGAGGAAAATCTGCAAAGCAGCTGCTTCTCCAGGCTGATGCTCTGGACTTGTCACTTTTTGTGTGCATCCTGAGGAATGAATGAGCTTTAGAATGTAGAGCTAGTTTCTTTACAAGAGGGTCTTCCGCTGGGATGCACTGCAGGATTTAATTGTCATGTTGGTAGTCAGAGAACTCTGCTTTCTGGGTTCATTGATCTCTTTTGCAGATTCTCTAGTTCACTGAGAAGAAAAACATAATTTTCCAGGCCATGATGATTTGCCAGTGCAAATAATGTAGGAAACTGAACTTCTGAGGACTTTGCTGTGAAACTACTTTTCTCCTTGTTTCCAAAACTTGCCTGTGACAGCTCTTTCTGCTCCTTGTAGGTGTTTGGTTTCCTGGCCATGGCAGTGTATGCTGTGAACACGTTTGTAGCAGTTAAGAAGTGGCAGATGAGCAGCAGGCAGCAGAGCAGCCGGCAGAGCAGCGACTACATCCGCGCTCGGACAGAGTCCAGGGAGGTGGTGCACCGGCCCGAGATCCAGCGCCTGGATGCATGACAGCACCCTCAGATGGGACTCAAAGGGAAAACAGCACTCAGCTCACTCATGGAATAAAGGTTTTGGCTTTATTTAAGGAGGAAAAGGTGGATCCGAGGGTGGGGAGGATGCCCAGCCCTGCATGCATGACGAGATGCATTGAGCCAGAAGCTGCTGTCATGGAGGGAGAAAGCGTTGGCTGTTCAAAAGGAAGATCCCCTCAAGACCTCCACACAGACATGTACATATATTATATAGCTCATAGAATATATAATACATGTCTGTTCTGAAGTATGTCATTGTTTTGGATTAACTGCACAGCAGTTTCCTTCCCTCTCTGAAGATCCCCTGTTCCTTCACCTTCCCAGAGACAGAGCAGCCCTGCCCTGGCTGGGAGGGAGGAGAGACATCCAGGGGAGCAGATGGAACCCAGATGTGCCAAGGAGCCAGGGGCACTCAGCAATAACTCAGCCATGCCAGCCAGCGGGGCCTGCCCATCCCAAACTGTGTCTGTCTGTCCTGCTCCCTGTGCCCTGAGCCTCTGCACACCTGCCTGGCTGCTGGAGAGCCATGCCACGTGTTCTCATGGCTGCAGTGCTGGGAAAGGGCCACTAGCCACTCTGGACTGGGCTGAGGCTGGGCTGGTCACTGCTGGCCACAGGGATGCATTAGTGTGAGTAGGTGGTTGTCTGCTCATGTTGGGACACATTCCAGTTTTCATTCCAAAGTGGGAGAATAAATATGTTTAGGAGATGGGGTTGAGAAAAGGGGCTTGAGGGGCATGGTAGAGAATGAAAGGGGTTGTCATCCTATAGACTTACATTCCAGCTCTGGCTTTCTTCCTTTTTTTTTTAAAGGTTCAACATTTCTTGAAGTTTTTGCTAGAACTTGCTTTCCCTCTAGGCCCAGGGTAAGGAAGAGCTAGCAAAAATTTATGTGCTTTTAAAGTGCTCCTAAGGTTGCAATGTTGTGATTCACATAAGGTAAATATTTCTTTTTGGAAGGATGATTGTTCTAAAATTAAACCTAAATTGGAAGTAGGTAAACTTGATTTTTATTTTAACTGAATATTTCTACAAATTTATTCCCCTTATATTTCTTTGGAAAATGAATTTAGCTAATTGGAAAATAATATGATTGTATTGATTTGTTTAGAAATAGTTCTACTTAGCTGAAGGTTTTTTTTTTATTTTCCTTGTACTTCCAGTGAATGAATTACATTTTCTCTACTCAGAACTCAAATTCAGCAGTAATTGGCTAGACAATGTCACAATATTATTAGGAAGATGTCTCTTGATATTTTTCTGTTTCTTTGGTGTTTTTCTCTCCGTAATGCATTATATGGCATTTGTGTGCTTGTGTGGAGACAGTGTGTGTGGGAGGAGATCTCTAGAGCTGAACTCCTTTGTGGTGTGAGGAAAATTAAAACCTGTGCAATTAGTGGAACTGTTTGTCATGTGTGCCTGAGTTTGTGTGTCCTGCTGGAGCTGCAGTGCTTGGGGTGCAGTGCAGGACCTGGAGCCTTAAGGACAACAGGTACTGTATTCTAGAAGATCATGAAAACCAAGTTACACCAAACAGGAGATCAGAAGAAGTACCTGGGCTGTTAAAATACTGGAGGGAGCTGGGACAGTGAAAGTGTGACCCTAATGCTGCAATATTCAAATTGAGCAGCAGAGAATTATTTTGATGAGTGAAAAAAGGTAACAAAGGTGACACCTTTTCATTTTCAATGTATTGACATCTATAGTGCATTTCACCTTAGTGGCTAAGATGGAGATTAAAATTCAGAGTTACTGATGAGGTTAAGGAAAATTTGCATTTTCTTAGTGATTGATGGTTTACCACTTCCTACAGTAACATTTTAGTGTGCTTTATTGGATGTAATGCCAAAGGGAGCACCAGTTTAAAAGAAGATTGAACCAACTCTTGGTGGTGGGTTAGAACAGAGACATTCCACTGAGGGCTGTCTCACCTGGGTGCAGTCCCTGAGCACTACATGGCAGTTCCATGGCCAGCGTGGTCAGAAATAACAGTTTGTTATTGCCAGAACTGCTGTGACAGCCCTGCTGTTTGCCAGCTCTGCCCAGGACTGGCAGAGCTTGCAATGTCAATTATTAAAAGACTTTTTAGAAGTAGCACAAGCATACCCAGTCTGGAATTGTAAACTGCCATCAAAGCAGCTTGGATAAAGATTGTAAAAAACCCCAAGCAAACCCAAACCTGACAAAATCGAAAATGCTCCCAAACATCCCACACCAAAATCAAGCCAAACCCACCTACTGAAATACAAAATATAGTTCTCCAGAAGATCCATGCTTTTAGACTGGAGCTGCCATCTGGAATCAGAACAGGATGGTGTGACACAGGGGTTTTGTCAGGAGTGTCTCCTGTCACAGCCAGGGCTGAAGGAACATTGCCAGATCCTCTCCTGTGCTCCCTGAGTTCATTGTGGTTGGGGCAGAGCTCTGTGAGCTCTTTTGCCTCCTTAGGTTTATGCATTTGGTACCTTTCAAACCCACACACCTTTCCTGGACTAGAAAAAGGTAACTTGGGCATTTTCTCTGCAGTGAGGTCCCAGCACCTGCTGAGCTGCAGTGGCAGGAGCAGAGTGGGGCAGTCACACCTCCCCTGGCATCCTTGGCAGTGCAATGGCTGTTGCAGAAGGAATGAGTTTCCTTCAGCTGGGAATGCCAGGATTTATCACTCACATCATGCCCTGAGCCTAGCATAGTTCTCAGGGGTAGAATCCACAAGAGAACAGTAATTTAAAAAACACTATCTGATTCACTTCATGAAATAAAAGTAAATGTAAATGTGTAATTTCCTTAATTTTGGGACCAAAGATGATTTTAGTATTGTACAGTATATACTTTCTAAAAAATCTTAAGCCCTTACTGCTCTGCAGAGACATTTGGATTATATGGAAGGGAAATAAAGTAGCTGTGAGAGACAACTACATTTGAAATATTAAGATCACTTGATGCATACGTGGTTCATTCCCCTGAGTTAATTTTGCATAGTGTATTGGAGAAGTACTTTTTAAAGACTGTTGTCTGAACTGCAGTCACACAAAAAAAAAATCCCTTAAGGAAGAAAAAAGGGTAGAAAGTTTAATTTTTTTTTAAACTTGCTTAGAAAAGTGACATTAAATTGCTTCTCTCAGCTAGTTAGCATTGCTTATTATTGCTAGCACTTAGGGATAATTTCTTTTAGTCCTTAAGAGTGCTGTTTAGCTCCATAAACGGACTCAATCCTCACTGTAAATTAAAGCAAACAGTTGAACTTGGTAGGAACAGGGTGCTTGAAACAGTAACAGATTGGATGAGTCCCCTTTGGTCAAAGAGAGCCCTTAGACCTGGAATGTTTGTGTATTTCTGGGGGTAGAAATGAATAAATTCTGCAGCCTGTGCACAGACATCAAAATGTCAAGCAGTAAGCTGTGAGTGGAGCAGCAGCCTGAGAGCTGTTCCTCAGCTCTGCCTCTCCCTGCTCAGGTTTGTCAGCCTCAGCTGAGGTTTGTGCCACGTCCCTGTGCTGCGCAAACAGCCCCAGCAGGAGCTCTTACAGCCACAGAGGAACTCATTCGTGTCTGAGTAAAGCTAATTCCTTCTTCCTCTCTTCCTTTTCCTTTTATTTGGAAATATTTGTGCCTCATGAATCAAATGCTTTAATATTTAATTCTTGCTAAGCCTTGTTTGTTGGTCTGTGTAGTGTCTGCTGCAGTGCCAGGAAGATCAGAATATGTCCAACATCCCTTTATTTCAGCTGTGGTGCTCTTCCCTTTCCTGTAGGGCTGCAGAAAGCTGGTGCTGGTGTGAGATTCCTGGTAGGAGCCACGTGCTTGGAGCTTGGGAGGGGTGGAGAGTGATCTCCCTGTGCCTTCTGAGAGACAGGCACTGGCTCCAGAGGTCTGAGATTTCAGTCTGTGCTCTCACTGGGTTCAGGAGCACAGCATCAGCAAAGATCTGTGCCTTGGCAGCAGCTCCTGACCTTTCAGGTATAAGGTGTCTTTTCCATGGGATTTCACTAAAGGAGCAGCGTGTGTTGCTCTTCCATTGGCTTTGTCACTTCCTAGCGTTTGTCACTCTGCCTTTCATGTTGTTTCACCTCTCTGCATTTCATTGCTGCTTCTGGAAGGAGGAGGGGAAGGTTCCCACTCTTGCCTAAGGCAGTAGTTTATGGTAATTCATTTTTTCCCTGTGAGTTATTCTGCCCCAGCAGGGCAGAGTCAGTGGCTCAGGAAGTGCTGAGGATACAGCAGTAGAGTGGATTTGCTGCAGACTGCACTGCTCTGAGTCAGTTTACCACCAGCTTTTCATGAGCTTCAACCTAAATGAATTTGGCATTTGTTATCTCTCTGTTATTTTGGGGGTGTGCAGGCACAGCAAATGCTTACCTAATCTGTGGCTTTATTAATGCAATCCTTTCCTTCTCCCTCTTCCTTAGGCCTCTTTCTGTATCTGTAATTTTCTTGTCTCATGTCAACTTTGTAATAATTTCTACTTGTTTTCTTTCATGAGAGAAAAAAAACAAAACACCACCTCACCAAAAACCTGAAATAAACCAGAATAATGGTTTTAGGGCATAACTAAAAAACGAAACCTAATTTAAGAGCAGTTCAGATAGTGTAGGAAGTAATGGCCTCTCTCCTACTCAGCTGGGATACTGAACACCTTTGTCCATGGAGGAGCATGACGAACAGTTCCTGTCCCAAAAGCTCTGGAGCCAAAAATCTTCAGCAGGCATTCAGGATAATAAAAAGGCACAGTCTGATAAGGAATTGGAGATGTGAGGACACCTGACAGTCCAGTGTTTCGAAGTGATACATGAGCAGTAAGAACCCCCAGCAGCCACAGCAGTTGTGGTGGTCTCAGGGGGCCTGGGATTGTCCAGGCTCAGCTTCCAGAGGGGGATCCAGGCTGGTCCCTGCTCAGCCCCACGGCAAGGAGTAAAGCCAATGTCTGGCACTTGCTTGTGTTACTGGTAGCAGGAAATAATGGATTGTTCATTGTCTGGAGGGCCAGCAAAGCTGAGAATTACTGTGCAGACAGAGGTGTCCTGTGTGTGAGTTTTAATGGCAACAAAAGCATTTTGAAGTGATCCAGAAATCAGAACAAAAATGTACAGAATGTGTGAAAATACTTTGTAGAAATTATGCTGTGTTCCTCCTCTCTTTATTTTGACAGAGGGAGTTGGTTAAAATAAATTTATACAAATACACAGGAAGTCTCTGAATGACATTTTAGAGGGTTTTCCTGGGATATTATTTTTGCTGTCAGCTACTTGGCCACCTTGATAGATCTGCCTGACCACACCAGAGTGGTGCTGTCCAACCTGAAAGGGTTCCCTTGTTTTGGTCTTCTTTTTTTTGTGTCTATAATTTAACCATTTGTATGCTAAAAATAATCTTTAAAAAAATCTGCTTACACTGTGATTTTGGTAGCCTTTAATTTAGAGTATACGACACAATCTAATTTTCTTTTGGGATATGCAGCTTTCAGAAGTGTTCTTATATATGCCCAGAAATGAAACTTGTCTATTTATCATAGGAATGTGATTAGATAGAGTAACCTATCCAGAATCCCAGTGCAGCTCTTTCATATGTGCTGGCTGGATGAGTTAGTGAAATTGCCTTTTAATCTCTATGGGTTAATAAATATTTTTTTTATAGCTAGCCACAGATATTCCTTTTTAAATTATACTTAGCAAACAGAAGATATTTAATTTTATATACAATATGCATAGTTACCTTGATTGACATATTTATAACATAGAGCTTTGTGTTTACTATGAAGGTTTTATCTGTATCCCATGGACTTCATGGGTAGAACTTTAAAAAGCCAGTTAGCATTTATGGAAGGATATGGGAACTTTTTCATGGCTTCAGAATGAGGACATAGAAGGATTTAAAAGGCAATAGGCAGATTGTTTTACAGAGTATCTGGGGGGATTCTTAGTTTTTGATTGGGGCTGGTCCCTGCAGCTATTTTAATAACATCTGGATGTGAGTAATAGAATGGAATATGAGCATTCTGCCTCTTCTGACTGTCACAGGCTATTGTCTAGAGCACAGGAAATTTCAGGGTATTGTATTGTTTTGCTTTGGACAAATGTCTCAATAGACATATTTAATTAAAACCTTAATGTGTCTGAAAGGAAACATCCTCTCTTAACTAGGCTGATTTATCACTTTTGGTACCCTTTCAATCCCAAAAGTAGTCTTGTCTAAATATTTTTATTGATGTTGCAGCTACCCTTATGTCTGCAGGTTAAAGGGGTCCTGGCTAGCACCCTTTTATTACAATTGCTACCTTCATTTTTCTACTGTTTCTACTTTAATCTTGAATGTTTGCCAGTTTCTATTGTTGGATCTTGTGGAGGGAGAGTGTCTTAGCACTACAGCTCATCCAGCTTTAACTCATACATCACAGTCCTGGAGTAAGAAAGTATTTTGAATTATATATTGTGGTCAATATATTGCATTTTAAAATTATTTCTATACTTAAGACACAACATTTATGACATAATAGGACAAATTACTTAGCTGACATTATATCTGTCTAGACTTACTCTCTTCTGTGTTAGTGTCATTTTGTAACTATTTGTATATGTTGAAGTTTGTAAGGGTTCAGGAACCCACAATTAAATAGTAAAGTATGTATTTATTTCTCATTATAATGCTCAAATTTGATTTGGAAGTGGACACTTTGTATGTCTTTTCACAGAATTGTAAACAAATACTGAAAAACTGCTTCACCTAGGGTGCCTTCCCTGTGTGGTGCAAACACTTGTCATTCACAGGAATAGAGATGTAAATTTATGAATCCAGTAAACACTATTTTTGTAATGTGAGTCACACAGCTCTGGCCTTGCTGTGCTTTGTTCACACCAACACCAGGTTTAGGCTGCTGTGGTCTCTGCCTTCCCTCCCTGTGTGCACTAAATGTCACCCCTGGGGAGTCACAGGTTTTGTCTCCTTTGCTCTGCCCTTTGCTGCCCCTGAGCACATTCCTGGTGCTCAGATTCCCGTTTGGGCTTTGTGGAGGGATGCTCAGTGTGGCTGCCTGTATCCTCAGGGCTGGCTCTGGCTCCTCTAGACAGACTCTGCAGCCCAATCCAAACATTACCATTCTAGCTCATAATCCATGATTTACAGCATCTGAGGAGAGAGCATCTAGGCGTGACCAAAAGACTTTATCCCTCTGGGTTACAGGTGCTCTATTTACAAGTTTGTAATTGCAAACAGCTCAGAGGTATTATGGAAACACCAGGTTAGAATTTCATTCCAGCTGGGCAAAGGGGATGCAATTTTCCTTTTAACATGAGCACAAATCTGCTGTCCAGTGCCCTTGGTACGTTGCTTTTGGAGTAAAACCTCCAGTGTTCTGTCCTGGATAATCCTCTGTGTGGTGTGAGGGTAGCACCCAGCTGTTGTCCTGCCCTGGCACTGCCCCCTCACCCCAGGGGCTGCAGGCCAGGGCTCCCCTGAGCACCAGATCCTGCTGCAAGACTGCAGAGTTTCAGCAGGCAGCACATTCCCCTGGAGACAGTTTACAGCCCTGGAGGATTTCCCATTGTTCTGCAGAGCTCTGGAGTTCCTGGAGCTGCAGCAGCTGCTCTAAGGTGGTGCCTCCAGTTGGGAGCACCTTCCTGCCATCCCCACAGCTGCAACTCTGCTGGCACAGCAGCAGCTGCCAGCTCTGGGTGGAAGAGGTGTCCTGGGAATGCTTGACCAAGCTCAAAGGCAAGAAAACACAATCTCCAGTTTGTTTCTACACCAGTAACCATCATTCAGTTGTGTCCTTTGTGTTGGTGGCTGTACTAATCAAAAAACACAAGCTAAAGAACTGTAAAGTCTTGCAATACACAAAACAGTCTTGGTTTTAAAATCCATGCTGTTGCAGCATAATTTAAACAGTGTATTTATCAGTTTTAAATGTCATTTTGCTTTTCCAGTCTTTTGTATATGGGCACAATGCTTTCTGTAATGTTTTTTTAAATTTAGTTGTCTTTCTGTCTTTTCTTTCTGGTATTGGAAGATTTAAGTTCTCTGGGTTTTCATGGTACTCTTCTCATCATTCTTCATAGTGGTAAAAGTCTGTATTTTTGTATGTAGGAGAAATGGTAGTTTTCTAACACTTAGCCCAATCAATATAGTCTGGAATCATTTGTGAAGGACTTCCTGTTTAATAAATGGACATATTAAAGTACTAAAATAGTGTCTTTATCTGTAAACATGGGCTGGGCTGGGTAATTTTCTTCCCAGTGGCTGGTGTGGGGCTGGTTTGGATGTGTGTTGATAATTCAGAGATGTTTTTGTTATTGCTGAGCTCACCCAGAGCCAAAGACAGGCTGGGGGTGCCTGGGAGGCTGGGGGGGACACAGCTGGGCCAGGTGCCCCCAGCTGACCACAGGGTATCATCCCACACCTTATGGCATCAGTATGGGAATGGGGGGAGAAGGAGGAAGGGGTTTGGAGGGATGGTGTTTGTCTTCCCTAGTCACAGTTCCGGGCTATGTGGGTGGCCCTGCTCTCCTGGAGATGCTGAACCCCTGCCTGCTCATGGGAATTAATTCCTTGTTTTGCTTTGCTTGTGTGCACAGCTTTTGCTCTCTCTCTCTCTCTCAACCCAGTAGTTTTCTCACTTTTCCTCTCCCCATTCTCTGCCTCGTCTCCCTGAGAGAGTCCTGTGTGGGGCTGGGGGCTGCTGGGGTGGAACCATCCCTGGAACTCCTCATGCAGCACTGGGAGCTCCTGGGTTCATAAGCAAAATGCACTCGGTGTGCAGGGGTTGAACCCCAGCAGGGCAGCCTTGGCCAGGGCTGTCCCTGGAGCCTCCTGGGTGCAGGAGTTGAAGGGAAAGCACGTGAGGAGCCTTGAGGAGAGGGTAGTGGAGCTGCTCGTGGAGTGGTTCTGGAGCACTGCCATGGGCTGCAGTGCTTCATCCTGGGCTCTGTAGCTGCCCATTTGAGACTGGAAAGGAATTTGGCTGCTGAAACGCCCCAGGGAGTGGGGTAGTACTCTGCTGCCTCAAGGGCTGGGGCTTGCAAGTGATGCTGGTGGGATTTTTGGTTTCCAGGTGCTTCAGGCATGAAGTGGAAGCACTGAGTCAATCCAGGTGAGACGTGTGGAAAGGCACGGAGGCTGGGTGAGTTTGTGAAGAGATTTGGGAATGTGGATGCTGCACTCACAACTCTGGACAGGGATCAGAGGCCCAGGTGCTGGCACAAGGGAAGGATTCCCTGAGGGAGCCAGAGGCTCTTAAAAGGGGCCAGTTCCTTTTGCTTGTGTAGGGCTGTCAGCAGCACTGTGGCATTACCCAGGGTGGTATCCATGGGTTAAGAGAAGCTTCATCAGCTGTCAAATAAAAATAAAATAAATAATTTTGTCTAACTTGTAGATACTGGATCTTCCTTCGGTCTCCCAGGAAGACTGTAATTAATTTATTCATGGATCAGGCTAACAAAATGTGATGGACTGTGTCCAAAATCCATAACAGAAAAGGACAAGTATTTCCTGGCAAAAATTAATGTTGGAATTGGAATTTTCCTCTTCACAGAAATAGATTTTAAAATTGACTTGTTTAAAAAAAAAAAAAAAAAAAAGCCAACCAACCAACAAAACCCACAAAAACAATAGCAACAAAAAACCAAAACAAAACAGAAAAAATCCAACCAACCAAAAAAACCAAAAAAATAAATTAAAAAAAATCCCTAACAACCCCAAACTAAAAAAACCTCCAAACTCCTCCTCCCCAAAGCCCCAAACAAAACCACACAAATTTTCTGGGTAGCACCGTTTTACAATCTGACCTGGAAGTTTACAAAACACTCAACATTGAATTCTTCCAGTAAAGGCATGTCTTAGGTGACTATCTGTGTCACAGTGTAGATTTTTTGATGCACTCCTGTTTATTTGTTCCTGACTTCACAGAGATCCTGACTTTTAAGCCAATACTCCATGCACAAAGGTGTCCCAAGCATCTTGTAACAAGATTCACATTCTCAGTGCTCACCTAAATTTCTTCTGCTTCTTTGATAGATCCTCTCAGAGGATTGAAGGATGGCCAGGTGGGGCTGCTGTGCTGCAACATGCAAATGCTGAGGCATTTCGAGGGCACTTTGTATCCTGGTACAAATCTGGAGTGAAGCCACACAATGACATAATTTCTTATCAGAATTGTGCCCAGTGAACATCCTTAGCAGAAGGACGATGAGTAGAACCAGGTGCTTGCTGAGCAGAGCATCCAGTTGTGTTCCGCTTTCCAGCACCCCAGGGTGTTCACCACCACAGCAGCTGCTCTTCCTTAGTATCCTGGAAGTGACTCTGTCAGATGGAAATGGAAGACTTGAGGAACTTCAACAGTATCAAGTGAAAAGCAAAGTTAGGTGGAGTAACGGACAGAGTATTCAAAGGACAACAGAGCCTCTTACTTCTGTCAGAATCTAAAAAAGCTACTTGGAATTCCTTGGAAAGGAATAGTGTCACCTGTCCAAAAATCACTGCATAAGTCTGAACAAGTCCACAGATAAACATAAAAGCTTAGTAGGAAGGAGAGAGCCCCTCAGGCAGGTGAGAGCTGTGTGAACTCACCTGAGGTGCCCCTTTCCTGCTTCTGTCATTGTTTCTACACAGATTTCTCCACACTTGGGGTTGGAAACTCCTTCTCAGGCAGGCCCAGGAACTCCGGGTGGCAGTGGCTGTGCTGGAGCTGCAATGAAGGCAGGGATTGGGCTCTGGGGGTTTGGAAGCAGCTTCTCCATGGACACAAGAGATTGTGATTGGAAAGAGATGTCTGATGAGGCCACTGAAATCAGGACTTACTTAAGGGCTCCGCACTGCAGGTGCAGTGTTGTGTTTGTCTCCTGAAACCTGAATTCCAGAGAAACCAGCAGTCCCGGCACCCTTTTGCTGTTGTCAGTTGAGGAAAACCAAGCAAATAAAAAACCCCAAAAGCCAAGCTGACTTTTCTTCCATGTGCCCCAGACCCTGAGTTTGGTGCAGTATTTGTGGCAGAATACAGGCAGAAGACCGAATCAGCCCTCTCCACCCCAATCCAAACTGGCTTTGAAGTAATTACTTTAAATCTAATTTTCTCAAATTATATTCCTAAAATATATAAAAAAAGTTTTCTTTTAATCATTGGAACAGATATTTTTTAATAAAAGGTTGGGATCTTACAGAACTGCTTGACCCCGGGAGCAAACTGCTTTGAAATAATCAGTGTCATCAAGTACTGAAAAGCCAGTAGTGAAATTCTCTGGGCAGGCATCTCACTGCAAGATGCTAAAGCAGTCCTGAAGTAACTAATGACCATTTTGTTTGCTGCCTGTTTACTTTAATCCAACGTGGGAAAATTACCAGAAAACCTCAGTATATTTTGGGTGTATGAAGGGTGAACCTGAAGGGGACTTCGTTGTTCACAAGGTTACTGGCTGCCAAGAGAGAGCACTGAATCCCCAATGTGTACTCAATATCTAAAACTAATTCTTGCTTAATTTTTTCATCTTGTGCCATAAGGAAAAGGTTTGTCCTATGGCTGGTTCCCAGGGCTGGCTCTGAGCTGTGCCCTCTCCCCAGTACAGATTTAGGATTCCTTTCGTCACTGTCCCTTGTGCTGGGCAGAGGCAAAGCAGCAAATTCAGGTCTTCAAGTAAGTAAAAACACTCAACACTTTTATTAAAAGAGGTTTAATCCAGCATGGTTTCTAAATATTAACCATGTCTCCAGCTGTGACATGCAGTACATTTTTCACTTTTAAAAAGAAAAAAGAGAAATACAAAATGAGCACAAAAATAAGCCCAGGTCCCCTGAACATCACAGTGTGTGCCAGTAAAATATGACAAAGGAAAGAAACACAGGCTTTTGTACAGGAAAAGGTCCAAAGAGATCTTTCTCATAAATCAAAGATTACCTGTCACATTTAGAAGCAACCACTTGTTTTGCATTTAGTCTGTCAGTGGTCAGGAAGCAAGAGATGTAGGAGCTGCCTGCCGGACAACTCTGAGCCTGACCAGCACCTCCTGCTCCCTGCCAGCTCCCCTGTCCTGCTAGCAGCTGTCACAGGGAACTGGAACCCAGGTGCTGATTTCATTCCACAGGAAATCTGCCTTTATCATTTTATCCCTGTTTTTCACTTACTCCGTTAGCACCATCTGCTCTCATTTTAATCACACACACTGTTCTGGTGCTGTATTAATTTTTCAAAAATCCATACCGGTTTCTTTGCCACAGATCTGTCTGATGCCATCTGTGAGGAGCATTCCAAGTATTTATAAATGGACACAAATATTCCAAGGTAGATTGTGCTACCTGTGAAAACAGCTTGTAAATTCAGAGGGCTTTTCCCCTGGAATACAACACCGCAAGATAAATCGCATCCTTCCAGGGGCAAAAATCCAACCCACACTGAAAAAAGAGGGCTGGGGAGATGAATTCATTGCAGCCATTCTGTAGTTTGAGGTTTGTTTCTTGGCCTTTTCACAGTGGGGAGGAAGGACTGCCCTCCTGGGGCCTGGGCACCCTCAGTGTGGCAGCGCCTGTGGCACAAGTCCAGCACTGGTGTCACGGCAGAACCAGTGGCCGCAGCACAGAGCAGGACATCAGGCACTGGTGCCTGGGCCACAAACTCCTGCAGGTTCACTAAGCCTGCCTCCCCTGGCTGTGCACTCACAAAACCAGAACAGGGGTGCCCAGAGCTGCCTCACCTGTTCCACCCCACCCTGTGGTGAAGTTCCAGCAGAGGGGATGTGACTCCATCCAAATAGCTCAAAACAAGGGATACTGAATGTCTGATGAGCCAGCTGCCCTGCAGCACCATTACACTTTGAGGTTTGCTCGTGCTTCAGATTTCCAGTTGTCACTCTTCCTTGTCACAGACAGACAGGGGATATAAAGATATTGAAACCAACATGTTAACTGTAATCCATGCCTCAGACTTCAGATAAAGAAATACTGTTAGTTAATCAAGAAAAATACAAACAGAGGAATCCAAACCTCTCTTTGGCATGTCAAGAGGTATAAAAGCTCTAAGTTTTAAAGGTTTGGAATTATGAAAGCACATTCAAAGCTGTAAATGTCAAAAATGCTGCTCCCATTTACTCAGGACATGGATGTGCTGAGTGCCGAGGGGCAACAGAGAATTGAGCTGTGTTGTTTGGCCTGGTCTACTGTAGGATCTCTAGCTGTCAAGGAATGTTTAATGGCACTGGGAATAGTCTTCTCTTCCACATCACTGCCCTGTCTGTGCACTGGTGATTCCATAAACTGTGAGGTGGAAAGGGCTGAAATGAGGGGATATTTCAATTGGCAGTGCATTCAGCAAAGAGGAAAGTGCTTGATCATCTTCCCTTCATGCCTGGCTGGTGTTTGATTCTTCAGTCTGAGTCAGAGTCGGAGTCCTCATCTGAGGGGTGAAACAAGGAACAAAAGTGAAAATGCAAACTGGAAATTCCCCCTCAACTGTGGCTCTGGCTATGAGAGAGAGGCTGCTCTGGCAGAGTGTGCTTCAAAGGACATAGTGGGGCTGGAAATGAACACTTGTGTGGAATGGCAGCTCTTCCAGAGGTGATGGGACCTGAACCTGTTTGAAGGAGCTGGGAGGTGCTGCTGAGAAGGCCCTGCATCCCTGCTGCTCTGAGCACTGCTGTGTGCTCTGCAGCCAAAAGCTCTGAGATGCTGAGAAATCCCACCAGGCCCACAGAGTTCCATCGTTCTGGGCTCAGCACTTGAGAGCCCCACTGTGAACACAGGTTTGAGCTGCTGGCTGAGCCCTCCTTGCATGGTCACAAACACCCACACAAATCTGTGTGACTGCACTTTTGTGAGTTTGTGTATTTGTGTCTCCGTCTCCGGGGGAATTAGATCTAATCTGTATCCTAATTCTGCGCCTTTGCCACCTGACCATCTTCTAAGAGCAGCTCAGTTTTTAGCTTTTACACTCTGTTTCTTGGTCCTTTAATTCTTTTTTTTCTGTCTCTCTTTTCAGGCTAAAGCTTGAAAAACACTTAAGAGTCTTACTAAAATCCCCAGAAGAGACTGTCAGTGCTGTTGCTCAGCTCCTAGGATTCCACACACACCTTGAGAGTTTGGTTTTGCTGGGTTTTAAATGAGATGCTTTGGAGGGGATGTTTTTTGTTTGTTTTTAAGTGTGGAGCAGTCTTTTTAATCTATGTGGGTGAAAATAGGAATCATAGGAACATGATGCCTGATTTGGGCTCCTGGAAACTGCAGAGCAACTACCCTTGTCCTGACTTTAACTGGCTTTGAACACCCAACACCTTTTTTTAATCTTTTTCTAAGTGGAACTGTCAGATCTAAAGTAGACTGTACTAGAAAAAAATTTGATAACAACCTTGTTAATTTTATGCTGTTTGACCCTTGGATTTCAAGGCCATTTGCCCATAGATGGTCAAAACTGATGATAAGAGGCAATCATGATAAGGAAATGATAAAGAGAAAAGCATTATTTGGACATAAAAGGCTGTGGATTAATGGATGTTAATTATAAGTTGCCAAAAAAAAGTTGTTTGGTTTTACAGCAAGACATTTTAATAGGGAAAGAAAATCTGTGCTGCATGGTGATTTCTATAATTGGCTTTGGGGCTTTTCAAAGTTAGATTGTTGTGAAACTCTGAGAAACTTCACATTCCTGGCCTGCAGGTTATCTTCATATATCACTGGAATTCCATTTGCAGCTTGCTAAATGAGCAGAGCTGTGGGACACAAACCCAAGAATAGAAACTGCTCTTATGGAGCAAGAGCTCTTGCTCCCTGCAAAGGGTGAAATGGAGAGGGAAATCTCACACTGCATCTTGTGTAACAAGCAGGGAATTTTACCCACCTTCTGTCTTGCGCCCCTCAGGGGAATCTGAGCTGCCTTGCTTGAGGAAAGTCACCAGGTCATTGAAGGTTATGTAGAAATCAACAGCAAACACAATGGTGGCTGCAAACCCAAACACCTGAAAGGGTAAAATAACTCTCACCTTAACAACAGTCAGGGACAAACCAAACCCAACCAAACCCACACAGGAACAACTCCATGGTTGTTTTGGCCTGTGCCTTTCCAAAGAGACAGGGAAGGGAAATGGCTTGTGTACACATTGGTATCAACTGAATGACAGCTGACTTGGGAGCCTGAGAAGCAATCAGGTGCATCCTTATCCCTCCCTCAGGCTGCACCTCTCCCGGGATGTGGGCACGTTCTGGGCATCAGCACTCCTGCACCTCCACTGTCCCAGGGCACCTCTGCCACCAAGAAATCACCTCCATTCCTTGGAAATGATTTTCCACTTGTTTGCAAGGAGATGTGTCTATTGCTGAGTGAACCAGACAGATTAAAATGATTCTGGAGTTCCCTCTCCAGTGTCAGAGCAGTGGAGGTGTGGCCAGCACAGGCTGGGTGCTGGTCTGGGAGCCTGGGCTGAACACACTCCATTGCTCCATGTCTCACTGCAGGGACAAAGGTTAAACAAGGTTTGGGTTTCTGTTGTGGGATGGCTTGGGAAGGGCTGCTGGCCAGCACTGCTGGGCACTGTTCTTCCCAAGCTTCAAAAATTGTTATGCAAATTCTATTTATGTTACATATATTATTGATGCTTAGAGTCAAGTTGCAGAGGCAGGGGCTGTATTGTATTTCTGACCACAAAATGCTGATGGGTGAAGGCTCTCTCCTGGGCAGTCTTTGTACTGGAGGGTAAAATGACACTGCTCTTGTTTCAACTCATGCAAGTAAAACTAAGTAGGAGAGGTAGGAGGTTGAAATTACTTCATCTAGACTAGCCTTAGCAGTTACAGGTCTGAGTTCTGTTTTTTTTGTCATCATTATTATTATTCTTATTCCTTCCATTCAAAGATCTTGACACTCCTTGTAGGAGCAGCTAGTAAAATTAAAAAGCAGAACAGGTGCCTTCCCTAGGGGTACAGTTAACACTGAGCAGTTCTGTTAGGGTGAAAAAATTAATTGGTTCAATATATGTTTTTCTCAATAACTGACCATTTCTTCTTTGCTTTAGGCAAATTAATTGTCAGTTAATTGAAGAAACTTCTATGACTTGCAGTGGGGTCATATTTGACTTGCTTCTTAAGGACACCCATACTCAGTTCACCACAACACTTAGGTGGAAAGCTCCTGCCTACTCACCCCTGCTGCTTTAGATGCTCCATCACTGTATTTTGAGACAGCAGCAATTGAAATGGCAAAGTAAATAACGGCAGCGGTGACACAGCGCAAGAAATCCTGTGGAAAAAGCAATGGTGCAATCTCAGACTGGTCAAGGATTTCCTCTAAAAACCATTCTGGAAATGAACACTCAGCCTCTCTGTTGTTGCATGGCATGTGACCACAGCCTGGTTTGCTGCAGAGGAGGAACCGCTCATCTGTGAAATATTTCTAAATGAGAGAAGACCTGAACCTTGGTATAAACTTCTGCTCTTAAAGATGCTGGGATAAATCCTGCCTCTACCCTGCCTGTGTCAGGCAGACCTTCCTTCAGCCTGGAAGGGCTGGTGTGGGGCATTTGCCTTGGAGCACTGCAAGGGCTTTGATGAAAAAATCATGAAAATGCCTTAAAAACCTCCTGTCTGAGCAGAACTGCGGCACCAGAGGCCCAGGGGACGCCAGCTCCCACGGGAACGGGTGCCTGTGTGTCTGGATGCAGGGCTGTGTGGTGATCTCCAGTGAGACCTGGCTGTGCAACTCCTCATTCAGGAACTAAACATTTAGTGCATTGGAATGACTTCCATTTCCCATGTGCACTGCCAGCTCCAGCAGTCTGCCCCAGGAGCATGTGCCTGGTGTGAACGCTGGGATATATCCTGCTGAGCTGTGACCTGTCACACCAGCAGGGATGTCTGCAGTGAGCTTTAAACACACAGCTGTGCTGCCCAGGGCACATGCAAATCACAGGGGCTGCAATAATGGTACCCTCAGCTCTGTTCACAATTAGCTCTTCTGCATTTCCAGAACAAATGGAGGAGTAAGATACTGTCTCAAAGCACAAATCCTGCAAGAAACCTGACTCCTCTGAAGTCAGGACAAGGTCAGTTATCTACATTCTGTGCCTGCAGTATGTTATGGTAATGGCCATGAAAAACATACAAGTGCCCTTTTTGCCTTAGTTCTGGAACCAGATGCATGTAGAAAATGGGAAAATGATGGAACTGAGATTACCAGCTGAGAGCTGTGCACAGTCATAGCTGAAGCCACTGATACTGTTTTATCTACCAGTGGCCTTGCTTTTATACAGACAGCTCTAATTCAAACCTCACTGCGACGAACTACTGATGGTACCAAAAGAGAATCCAGATTGGTAAAATCAGCTGGGTTTTTAGAAATATTTGTACTGCAAGGCAGCTGCTCCCTTTGCAATGATATTTGAGGCTGCAGGGACATCCAGTGGCCAGGGCTCTCCTGCAGCCCCCAGCACTGCCCCAGCAGCCACTGAGCTCCTGCGTGGCCATGAACTGGCCAGAGTAGCCCCTTCCCAGAGCAGCTCAGCTTGTCTGTGGGTGTAACTCTACCCAAGAATTTAATCACAGCCTGATAAACCCTTATCAACATGCCTGTTTCCCCACTGCAAGGGTGGCAATAAGGAGTCCCCAGCAGTCAGACTTGGTCTGATGCTAGCCCCAAACCATTTGCCTGGAATTGGGCATACATTCTGTGCTCTGACAAAGCCATGCTTTGTGTCAGCACCCAAAAAGCTGCAATGCAGAGCAGAGCATAGTTTAGAGTGCTCCGGGTCCTTCTGAAGCAGAGGCAGCATGGACAAGTTTCTAACAGGGCAGTGAAGTTGTCACAGTCACCCTGAGCTCCCCTCATACTGCAAAATTAAATCTGAAGGTTTCTGTTTGCACATCTCACTTACCGCCAAAGGCCAGTGGACTCCTTTAAACTTCTCATTAAGCTTGGAGGCGTAGGCAAAAAAAAGAAACAGTGCCAGCAGAAACTCTAGGAGTGGTGCCATCATGAAAGAAGCTGCTAGAGATGCAATATAGCAGATAAAGATGATAAATGACAGCACCTAAAGTAAAGGGAAAACTTGTTATTCGCATGGAATAGCAGAGCTGCAGGCAGATGAGCAGCTTTGAAGTGTTATTTTCCCTCTGTACTTCTGTCAGTGCTGCTGTTGCTGGCATAGCTTCAGCATTTTGCTTTTTAAAAATTTTCATTGGGCCAAATGATTTTTCTTGTTCAGCACAGAATAAATCTGAAGTAATGGTGTTTATTTCCATGTGCGTGAAATCACTTTTCCGGAGCAGTGGGTGGATTTGCACCTCTCAAAGTCAGTCATTTGCTCTGGATTGTAAACATCTCTGACAACGTAATTCTGAAAATAGAGTGAGGTGTTGCCAAGCAAGCAGAGCTCTAAGCTTTCAGCTGTGACAGCTCTCATTTGAAATCCAAATCAGTACTCAGACAGCCTGAAGTAACTCAGCATTTATAATCTTGGAGTTGAAAGAATAAAGTCTGCTGAAGATGGATAAAAAAGGGCCAAGAATTAATTGTGCTGTGATTTCTGAAGCAATCTGGTTTCAGTTTTCCAGTGTGGCAGCTGTTTTAGAGAGTAACAGGACAGATAACTCCCATAGATTTGTTTTATCTCTAGAATTTTGCTGAACTCTAGTAAATAATAAAAACCAGCATTTTTTTCTACTCAATTGAAATACCTTTAGAATATGTCTCAAAATACAAAGTTTCACAATGGGAAAACAACTGAAGAAAATGCATTTTCACCCAAACCAGGCAGTATCAAATTGCTGTCCTACACTCCTGGACTGTGTTTGTAAAAGTGGAAGGTGAGGGAACCATGGAGAAGCTCAATACCATTTTCAGTTGCTGTACTGGGGGTTAGTCACCTCCAAAAAGTGGGTCCAGTCCTCCTGTTCTAGTGCCTTGGATGGGAACTGGTTGCTGTTTAAATCAAATTAGCTGGAAATAATAAAAGTAGCCAGAATGCTGAATTACACATTATTATTATGTGCCAGTTTACACCTGGGCTGCTCTATCCAGCCTTTCCTCCTGGAGACAAATCTCTGCCTTCCCAAAGTTCAGGGATGCTTTTGGTCAGCACAGACTGAACATTAGATTGCAAAGATTTTTTTAAACTTCTAATTCCAAATTGGGACACAGGAAATTTTCTTTTTGTTCTGGTGTTGAAAAAAATAGCTTTTTGTGGCTGAAGGCAAGTGTGTGATGGCTGAGCTGCAGGGGTAACCATCAGCAGGGAGTTCAGGGCAGCTCCCACTGACCACAACCTTTCCAATGGCAGATCCTTAAGACTTCAAACTAGATCTGGTGATCTCTTAGGAAAGGATTAAATGCAGTGTTAAATAATACATCCTACTGGAGCAGTGAGAGGAAGTAAAGAGGCAAATTTCAGATATGTAAGGTGATGCTGCACAGCAGAGATCCCTTAGATCTCGATTCTGTTTGAGTCAGCAACTCCTGCGCTCTGACCGCCTTTGCACTGAGAAAAAAGCTTCCTGTCAAAGTGTAAAGTGAAAGGAAGAGCCTTTGTTCTGTTCTTATCAGCTTTATGGCAATTTGTGCCAGGGAAGGCTCCTGCTGTCTCCTCTCAGTCTTGGGCAGGTATGAGGTTCACATATGAGCTGGACTCGGGTGAAACAGAAGCTGTTGTGTGCAGGAACACACCAAGGAGCCCCTAATCCCAGGTGCTGGGGTGTCAGGGGATCGATCCCTGCTTCTGTACCAAGGAAGATGTTGAAGAGACAGATCAGATTGAGCATTTCAACTTTCTAATTGGGTCTGACCCAGAGAAGCTGGGGAAATAATCAGTTGTTTATTTTAAAATCTGGTTACCAGGCCAAACGCTGCATGAATGGTAGATGACAGCAGGTCAGTAACTGTATTCCCACCTTCCCCACCCTCAGTGCTGGGATTGAGTCAAGCCTGTCCTGCTCTGCACTTGTCAGCATCCCCTCGTGAGGAGAACTGCATCTCTAGACACACTGAAAAAAGGGTACCTTTTGATTCACAAGAAGCCACTTGATTTCAGTAGATTATTGATGGTATTACTAAAGGGGAAAGACTCTGAAGTGTGGTCTGCAGTTAAACATCATTCCTCATTCTTGAGGCACTCTAAGACTGAAAAGGGCCCAAGGAAATTTTTTATGTGAAATAAACATCTGTAATATAGTGGCCCAGATTTTGAGAATGAAGATTTGAAGGATGGTATTTTTGGATATCTTCATTGGGGGAAGGCTGGAAGGCACAGGAAGGAGAGTGAGGCAGACCTTGGAAAAAAGCGGGGGAACAACAGCAAGGAGGTGTCCCAGGGCTCTGTCAGGTGATGACCATGGCACTGCACCTTGGTGCTGCACCTCGTTCTTTGGTTTTCTTCTTTTCTGCCTCCTGTCACAGCCCTGTGATTTTAATGCCAAACTTCTTTGGTAGCAGGGGAACAGCTCTGTGTAATACAAGAGCCCACAAACGGACGGGTTTTGATGATATCTCTTATTTCTCCTTGTGTAGAGCTCATTTCCTCTTTTGACAGGTGGAATGCACGAACTCCTTGAGCTACATTGGACATTACCTATAATTGCCTTTTCTGAATTACAGAAGAGAGCAGGACCCTTTTTTGACCATTTAAGTGCACTGCCACCAACTCAAGCATTTGATGTTATCTTAGAATTTCAAAAATACACCTCTCCTCCCACAATACAAATACTGCAGTGCCAGTCTGTACCCAGAAATGATGACACCTACCTACGTACTTTTCCAGACTTCAAGCCTTTGTGACAAACATCTTGCAAACTGAAAGGTGCTCTGAAAACTCAAAAGCACCTTTCAGCATATATCCTGATCCCTCCAAGGACTGTCAAATGTTCCACTGCAGATCACACTTGATCCGCACCTCTTTTCCTGGAGCTGTGTGTTTCAGGGTCACTTCAGAGAAAGGTCAAGCAATGGGACCCTGTTTTCTCTAACAGCTCTATAACTATGCTTAAAAAAAAAAAGGCAGCTAGAGAGGAAGTTTGTGAGGCTTCGTGCAGTTGCAAGTTCATTTCTAGCACTTTTACAATGCACTGCAGCATCTGGGAGAAAAAGAAAAGTAGCAGTTTTTTATCAGTTTTGTGAATTTGTTTTTACACAGGGTTTTTCTCTTTCCCTCACTTGGGATTGCACCCTCAGCATTGGGAGGAGCTGAGTCTGAGCTCTTCCTGAGCTGCTGATGATAGGTTAGTGTGACTGCTGCCAGCTCCACTGTGAAGCACTATCTGCATGCAGGAAGCTCTAATGCAGCAAAGATTAGGACAGGAACCCTTCACAGCTCGGCAGTCTTAAAGGTCTAAAAAATCCTGACAAAAAAGCAGCCTGACTATTCACTGAGCATCTTTTATGTACCCTCCCATTCACACAAAACCCTTTTTGAGTATTGTGTTTCAGAAAGTAACTTTCCCATTTAAACTCATGTAATTATTACTTAATATTGTCTTGCTGCGCTGCTTAAAGTGTCTCGGCATTACAAAGTTATACTTTATTGTACAACCAGCTTGCAGTTCAAGGTCTAAAAAATAATCCTGACAGTGGTTAGAGAGAGCACAGTGTCCCTGAATGGAGGGAGGCCTGAGCAGTGCTGAGGTCATGGCAGTTCCAGAGGCATTTCTCTCCCCTGAGTAGGGAGAACAGACCTGCTGGAACCCACTGGGAATATGGGGATGCTGGGAAGCTGCTGCCATCACTGCACCAGACCCTCATCTCCTGCTCCCACCTTCCTCCCTAGGGAAGAACAGCTCTGCCTTTACGAGTGGGTAGCAGTGTCATCCTTTGGACAAGAGTGCGTTTTGTTCTTGTATTCTTGTCAGACAGACAAAGCGCATCATTCAGCGGTCCCTGCTGTTCAGTTAGTACTTCACTGTTGCACTTGCTGTGGAGGTGAAATTCCTGCTTTCTCCAGAACTGGCTGCAGGAGAGGCCTTCTGGCTACAGACCCTGAGAAAGGCACAGGTGCCTCTTCAAAGGAGACTTTACACCAAGCAGCTGGAGTTTCAATTATGAAGGGCAGTTCAGAGGAGACTGAAAAGACAGGAGAAAGACAGGAAAAGAGGAAACAGGCACAACAATTTCTACATCCTTTTATGTCACTATAAATGTGGCACAATTTTACCTATTCACACTGCATTTTTATAAAAACAAAATAAAATGTAGTGCCACTGCATGCGGGTTTCAGGAGACTGAGGAGATGCCAATTAAAGCAGCCACAAAGGCTTGAGTGGAACACAGGTGAGCAGCAGAATCCACAGCTTGGGATCCTGCCTGGACAACCTCTGGTGGCAGTGAGAGTGGCTGTTAAATGGTTCCAACACAGGTACAGGGACCTGAAAACTCATCTCTTGAAGGGTGGAAAAGAGCAAGGATGAGATGCTGACCTTCAACATAGCAACTTGAGTAGTTAGGAAAAACAAGTAGCTTAAGAAGAGTGTTAAAATGTGTGCAAGAAACCATAGCATGGCAGGAGAGAATAAAAAGGAAAAAAAACTGTCCTGTTGATTAAGATTGTAAGATTAAAAATGGTGGTTAGAAAATGGAAGGGAGCATGGCAATGACAATAAACAGGATTAGGAGAGATAGTGAAGCTTATAAATGTATTTGATGCTACTGCTTCTTTCTGGCTTTACAGCTGTCCCAGGTGAAATAAAAAATTAATCAGGCAGGTTAGTAGGGAGGTGGACTGGATGTTCCCCAGAGGTCCCATACAACCCAAACCATTCTGTGATTCTGTGGAAATAAAAAAAAAAAAAAGGAGTAAGGGATGGGGGGAGGATAACTTCCTTATCTAAACAAAATTTAAGATTATAATTAGGCCTCTAGCAGTAATCAGCTCCATCACCAGCCTGACCTGTTCTAGAGGAAACACCAGGATGCCCAGTTCACATGGGTACTGCACCAGAGCAAATCACACTTGAACATCCTAAAGATCCTCTGTGTGGAAATGTTATTTTCAAAAATGGCTCGAGAGCTGCAGAAATAAAGTGCATTTCTGGGGAACTGCCAAGCTGCTGAATGATGTGACATTTGTTACAGTAATGAGGACCCCACTTTGCTTCTGAACAAAAGGCACAGCTCAAAATGTGTAGCCATGAATATCATCCCATTTATGCAGAACCCAACCCCATCCCACATTAGCACTGTGTCAGAGGAAAAATTAAACATTCAAAATGAGAAATACAAAGCTAAAGATGAAACAGATTTAAACCATGATGGTTTTAACTTGGACTCATCTTCAATTATTTGGCACTACATTTCTCTAACTGTATAGAGGCTGCATTTACTCTGGGGCCTGTGTTATCTTCAAGAGTTTCTTCTGGCAAAGCTGAGACAGCTGGAGAGAAACTACTGCTGCCTCTTGTCTGCCAGGAAACCATGTTCTGAGCACGTGGGCTTGGCCTGCAAGGAGCACAAGGAAAGCTGTCAGCAGATGGGATTTTAGAGCTGCTTTTAGCCAGCCAAGCCCTTGGGAAGCCCTTAGTGGTCTGTTTTGTCAAGACAGAGCAGTTTTTATTACTCCAAGGAGGCATCATCAGTACTTCTCTATGACAACAAAAGGGTGAGTCTGATCCCATGACCAGAACAGTATTCCTCCAATACGTCATCATTCTGAGATGTTAAAAAGCCAGGCTGTCTGAAAGCCATCATTTAGTGGCTGTAAGCTTGTAAAGGAAATTCCAGTGTGTGTTGTAGTATGTAACAAAAATATGTGCCAAAGGACCCAGGTTAGCTGGGCTCTGGTATCTTCTAAATGTGTGGTTTTGTGAACTAGAGAAGCTGTGTCAGTGATGGGGTAGCTGGCATTTTTTTGGTGGAGCTGATAAAGCCCATGGCCTGCTGCTACCCAGCCTGAGGCCTTCCCCACCACAGAAGTCACCCTGACCTCCTGAGTGAATGCTCTTCCTCTCAAAGCCAGCCTCACATCTGGCTGTTCCCTGTCTTTGTGCCACAGGGCAGTGCATGTAGCCTCAAAAGCTCTCAGAGCTCGTCCCCACCAGCTGGTCACAGTTGCCTCCTTCTGCCTGTTCCTTATCTTTCTTTTGCTGGAATATCCTTGTTTCCTTCTCTGAGCTAGCACAGTGGATAGCCAGAGACACCTTGCACATCTGAACAGCGCTCCATGGACTTGACTGCTAGTTTGGGCTGTCCTGGTATTTGACTATCTGCTGTCAAAACTTCAGCAAACCTAGTGTTTGAATTTTATTGTTATTTCTAGCAAAAATTATTTTGAACAACCAATTCCAATCAATGAGCTTCCTATTCAGAAGCTAAATTTTGGTGTGAAACACCCAATCCCCATAGGGTGAGCCATCTCCTTCCCTATCACATGGGCACAGTTTCAGGTGTCAGGTTTTAAGTCTCTACATGTAAAATTACAGAACACCAATTGTGGTCCTGCTGCCACACTACTGCTGATCCAGGTTGTCCCTGGCCTTATGCCCATCTGGGCTAGTGCCCAGCCACTGTCTCAGCACCCCAGGGCCCTTCCCTCTGGGCAGCTCTCCAGCCCAAGGGCTCCAGAGCATCCCTCTGAGGGTCAGGGACAAGTAGGGCTCTGGACAGCAGCTGAGCGTCTGTGATGCACAGCCTGATGCCACACATCATAAACTCCTGAGTAAAGTCTTTCCTGACACAGTCAGGACAGGCCGGCCCCCTAAGCTGGCACCAGCTGATAACGCAAACTGCAGCTGTAGTGGTGGATTCACACCGCAAATAGCTTAAAACAAAATCAAAGAGCTTTTTTACCGAAAAGGGGTCGCCGATAGTGCAACACATTTAAGGCACCTGAAGTCTAAAGCGACAAGTTGTGATCTCTGGCGCGCTCTGCATGAATCACGTTAAATCCATTCCGCTCTCAGCCTTGCAGTTCCCCCACTACAGTGCGGCTGCTTCACCGTCTTCCCCTCGGTTGTTTTCCCCTCAATTGTCGTTCTCCAGTTTTTCCCCTCAGTTGCTCTTCCCCAGGTTTCCCCTCGGTTGTTGTTCCCCAGTTTTTCCCCTCGGTTGGTGTTCCCCAGGTTTCCCCTGGGTTGTTTACCCCCAAGTTGTTCCCCAGTTTTCCCCCTCGGTTGTTGTACCCCAGTTTTCCCCTCAGCTACTGTTCCCCATTTTTTCCCCTCGGTAGTTGTACCCCAGTTTTCCCCTCAGTTGTTGTTCCCCATTTTCCCCTCGGCTGTTTTCCCGTCTCCCCTCAGCCGCACACGGAGCGGCCCGAGCCAGGTCAGTCCAGCGGAGCCCGCCCGGGTCCCGGCTGCCCCGGGTGTGGCTCCCGCAGTCCCCCGGCCCCGGTGTCCCGTCCTTACCGACTCTGCGAGCAGCAGCTGCCCCTTGCGGGAGCGCAGGAACTCCCGCGGAGGGAGCAGCGAGCTCAGCCCGGGGGAAGCTCCCGTCCCCTCGGACTCGGGGTCCTCCATGACTGCAGCGGCGGCCGGGGGGGCTGAGCTGGCGCTGGGCTGGGCTCGAGCCTGGCTCGGGCAGGGCGCGGGCTCGGGCTGGGTGATTGGCCGTGAAATATTCTTTTTTTTATTATTATTTTTTTTTTTTCTCTGAAGGAGGGAAGCAGAAATCGTGACACTGCGGAAACATGAAAAAAAGGTTTCAGCATCCCCAGCTGTGGGGGACGACCCCAGACCGCCCCCAGCCTCGGGACAGGGACAATGGAGCTGGGCTGCCCTGTGCTGTGCTGTGCCAACACCAGGGAGCCAGGGGGATTCTTGTCCCTGCCGCTCTGAACACAGCACAGAACCTCCGGGTGCTCGGGGCTGGAGGGGGCTGCTGGAGGTCACCCAGGCCAAACCCCACTCAAGGCTGAAATTTCAGCATCCAAATGCCTCGGTAAATGCTTTAACATGCAATTCACATAGCACAAGAAAATCTTTCCAAAGGATGGTTTACTGGGTCATTACATTTTTACTTTTACTTTAAAATGTACATTTACTAATGTACTTTTTTACACTTAGTAAATAAATAAGATTAAATAATGCACTTAAGCCTGTTTGTATTTTCTTTTTATTAGAGAAAGAAGACAACCATGAAAATAATTTCATACAGTAAAAATGTAGTTAAGTTTAGAAAAACATGACAATTTTCTCTGAAGCTTTAACTGGTAAAATTGCAACGCTGAAACTGCACTTGGAACAGTACAAAACTTATGAATGTAACTTGCAGAAACATCAGTGCACAGGAAATTCAAAAGTGAGCACATGAAAATACAAATTCTTTAAAAGAGAATGGGGAAACAGAATGGAGAACTCATTCTTTCACTAACATGTCCATCTTACTTGGCAGGAGCACTCCTTCCTCTTGCTTTTTCAAGGCTAATCTTCTTGCAAAGAAGAATGACATCGACAAGGCAGAGAACAAGCAATATAAGACCCAACACCTATAAAAATTACCATAAAATTAGTTCCTCCAATCAATCTCAAGCTTTTACTGGAGTGACTCATCAAGGGAGCAGTAAAGACATCTTCCTAACTTGGTTCTGGCCTTGAAAACTTGTGTGATTTGAGACAGCTGATAAATTAAATAACACCCACATTTACATCCCATCAGCCTTTCAGAGAGCTGTCTGCAGCCTGCTCTCTTTGATGTTTGTGTCAGGCCTTGGAGATAGTCTGGTGCTCTCCTTGAAAGCTAAGCTGATGCTGCATTCTGCCAGACAATGCTTTTATCCTACATGAAAGCCCTTCTGTCCCTTGAAGGGTTGCTTAATTAATAGGACTGGCCTTGAAAAAAGTCAAGGGGAAAAGTCAGTATTCGTAGAAACAAGCCCAGCAGGAAAATTCTCTTTTCCTCTGAAGCTCTGAATGGGAAACATATTCCAAATTGAAGAAAACATACTAAATTATTTTAAAAATAGACAACCTCAGGCAGGTAAATATGCTTGACAGAAAAAGAAAAATGTGTTTGCAGAAGAGCCCCTGAGTTAACTCACTCAGCTCCTGCCCTTCAGCCCCATCCCACATGCACACTGGGGTTTTTTATGCAAGCACTGGATTATCTGATCAGGGGAGTTCTTTTCAGGAGAGCTCTTGGGAGAGCACAGCTCAAGGCAGTTTGTGCCTCAGGAGAACAGCCTGGGGGTCATTCTGTCCCTCCTTCCACTCAAACTCATGTTCTCAGCTACCTGCTCAGTCTCCTGCTCCCACCTTTCATTTCTGTGAACTTCATAACTCAGAATATAAATTCTATTCCAGCACAGTCACTCTATCAGAAAGTCTCCTTTTTGCTTAGGGTGCCATTGACAGTGAAGCCATCATCTTTCCCCCTCATCATCTCCTAAGCTGAGTTTCAAAGATCTCTGTGGGAGGTTATAGGTTTCTTTTGGTTGTTTGGCACATTTCAGCTTCTCTTGTACTTCCAGAGTCTTTCAAAACTGAGGGGCTTTCTTCCCCTCCTTATTGTTTATTAAGATTAATTACATTAGTTGCCATTTGAATTAAAAATATCAGTTACTCAAACTATTCAACTGGTTTGATCTTAAGAACACAAAATTCTTACAATCATAGTATGAACAAAACCTCCTTTCAACTGACATAATTCCTCAGTTTATGTCAGAAAAAACATGCCAGGAGGGAGGTACCAGTGTGTCTGTTAAAGTTTCAACTCTTTTTAGCAGGACTGTTGGCATTTTTTCTCAAGTAGTGTAACCAAACTGGACAGTCCTAAAAGAGCTAGGCTTTCTCCCACCTAGGATTTCAAGCTATGCTAGCAAATGTAGGTTACTTCAAAACTCTAGAAATTTTCAGTGTTTTAGTACTTCTCTGCAGTAATTCCCAAGTGCTGTAACATCTTTAAATTACCAGTGATGTGAGGATTATTTTCTTTTCATGAGATACACTGAATGTATCATTTGCTACTGCTGAGAGTGTTCTTCCAAGACAGTTTGCATGGTCCTACCACAATGTGAGTACCAAGAGGTTCAAATCACTGCACTGTAAGAACTGAAATTCATTAACAATGTTCCTACTTACTCCTCCAGCCAATGTCCCTTTGTTGGTCTTGATTATTACTGCAAACAAGGACACAACGAGGAGGAACAACGCTGCGATCACCGAGTTCAAAACATCCTGAAACAGCCAGTGGAAGCAAAATATTTATTCTGAAATACAGGCCTGAAGGAGAACATGGAGAGTTCCCAACACAGAAGGGATGGTTAAAAACGGCTTGATTGCCATGAAAACAGCTACAGCAATATCCATGTGAGAGGACACTGATACCCAGTGGTTTGATGGTAAGAAGAGTGTTTCAAGTAAAACTTCCTCATTTTACCTTTCTTCTGTTGTTTTTGTGTCATATTTTTGCAACTTGGCTACACCTGATAGACTGAAGCAGCAAATACACGTACAAAAGTGAGGTAAGAGGAGAACTTGTTAGAATTTGAGTGAAAGTGTGTGACTAATTTGTGATGTGAAGGTGTTACACAGCAAGGCAAACAGTGTCCCTGCTGGGAGGGGCTGTTATGAAACTGATGGAACAGAACGCTCTGTTAGGAAAAAACTGCCTGAACCTCCACAGAACACTGGAGCTAATGTCCTCTGTTCACCCAGCAGCCACAACAGCCAGAGGACAGCAGGACCACAGCCAGGGGACACTGATACCCATAGTCAGAGTCCATCAATATTCACGGCCAGGGGACATCGGTACTCACAGCCAGAGCACCCCGGTACTCGGAGCTCACGGGTACTCACAGCCAGCGGCCAGTAGAGGAACCGAATCCGGGCATCGAGCCTCAGCAGGTAGAGCAGCAGGAACAGGACGGTGATCCCCGCCTCCATGCCGCCCAGCGCCGCGTAGGCTTCGTGCGACCCCGAGGCCACGAAGCAGAAGAGGGCGGCCAGCGCCACCAGCTGCGGGACAGGAGGGGATGGGGCTCAGCGCTGGCTCGGGCCTTTCCTGCTGGCCCCAGGGCTGCCCCCGGCCGTACCGTGCGGGAGATCTTGAGCGAGCCCCGCGGCGAGCGGAGGAAGGCCCGGTCCATCTCCAGCCGCGCCGTGGCTGCCGGGCGGCCCTGGCAATTCGCGGCGGGGCCGGGACCCCGGGACGGCCCCGGGAGCCGGGGAGATGCCGGGGCCGATGACACAGGTGATGGCGGAGCCTCTGCTGGCGCTGAAGCAGCCCCGCCTCAGAGCTCCGGAGGGAGAAAGTGATTGTGCGGCGGCGGCAGGGCCGGGGCGGGCGGGAGCGGGGTCCGGCGCGGCTCCGGGCAGCAGCGGGGCTGGGCCGTGTGGCGGCGGGGCACGGCCTGGGCGCGGGCCCGGCAGGGAGCGGGCAGTGCCGGCCCCGGCCCCTCAGCGGGCCCGCCCCGCACCGCTGCCGCTGCCGGCCCTAAGTGCGGGGCGGAACCGCGGGGACAGGACGGGACGGGACGGGCCGGGCAGCCGCCCCTGGGCCCGGCTTGGGCTCCATGCGGGCCCTCGGGATGCACTGGAGCGGCTCTGGGGGAGCAGGAGCGGGATCAGACCCGGGAGCGGGATCAGACCCGGGAGCAGCTCCGGGGCAGCAGGAGCAGGGTCACACTGGAGCTCTGATCGGGCATCACCTCCCTGCCCGTCCCTGCCTTCCTGCCATGCTTGGCTGGGTGAAGGGTCTTGTAAACTCAGCTTGGGCTTGGACAGGTTTTTTAACGCAGTTTTGAGGTGTAAGGTGCTTGTTTGGAAGCTGCTCTGTAATCTTCATCCTTACCCCGCCGGGCTGTGAGTGCTGCTCCAGCTGGTCTTTCCAAAATTCATTTTTCCCCTGTGCAAACCCACTGAGGAGCAGCAGATGTGGTAAAAATCTCTGAAAGTGTGAGCACTTTAGACAGTGGAGAACTTCAGCTAAATCAGTGCCACAATCTGTCTGTTACATGACCCAATAATTACCTAAAAACCTTGAAGGTTGATAATTTTGAAAATAGTTCATATGAAGCCATAGGGAACCTAAAAATGTCCTGGAGGGTCTCATATTAAGAGGCTCAGTGTAACTACCTTATGAAGACCGCTTTGATTTTAACTGTTGTTTATTTCCATTCTAGATAAGCATCTGATTAAAAAAAATGCTAGAAAGAGAATTGTAAGTATTTGCATTTTGTTCAGAAAACAAAGTAAAAAGTGCAGCCTCTTTCATTGTAATTCCATTCTAATTTGAGTGTGTGTGTACTGGCAACCATAGGCCATAGCTGTGTCCCTGTGTAGTGGTAGGTCTGTCACTGGGTCATACTCTGGGCAAGGCTACGCTGAAAAATTGTAATAAAATTGTGAGAGATCTATGCAAAAATGGTGAGGGCTTCTGTCAGGACAGGTGGCACTTTGGGTTCAGTGTTGCATGTGTAGCCTTGCCATTGCCTTATATAACCCCCCTGGGCTAGAAGTTATTTTAAGACAGTTGAAAGAAAATTCTCTTCGTTTATT
>VRYO01002410.1:130179-183975 GCA_009812075.1 Sialia sialis
TATTGTCAGATTGCAGCAGAGAAATGTAGATCACATGTGGTATGTACTGGATGCAAAGATACCAGTAAAACCTGTGAATCAGAGTTTGTACCTATATAAAATAACAGCAGCCCATGGAGCATGGGCATGTTTGGACTTGTCTGTTTGCCATTTCATGTCATTGAAATCTTAGATGGGTCTGGTAAAAGCAAAGAAAAGAATTATTATGTAAAAATACCTACGCCATGTAACAGAGATCCCAGTGAATAGATGGCTTTTCTAAAAGAAGGAAATTCTGTTAGAACTGTTTCAGGAGATTTCTTAGACTGATCTGGTATTTGATTTTGTGTTGCTTAGAACCATGTGAGGGGAAGTGCAGGATTGTATTCTAAACAAAATCAAGGCCAAACCTCAGTGAACGATTGGTTTTGTACAATGGATATTAATGCTTTCCCCGGCAGCTCTGGCAACACATTTGGTAAGAAATTTTAGGAGTCCTCCTAGAAATGTTGTGTTGCCAGATGTTCTCTGGGAATTTTACAAGAATAGTCCTTATGAAGTAATTAACTGTTAATCCAAAGGATAGCAGACTTTAATTTGCATACAGTGCATCATTTTTAAGTAGCTATTTAAGTTCCCAGGCTGATGAGATTCTCCTAGGCCTGACTCTACAGTATTATTGCAGATTTATACCCTGTTTGAACAAGGCAGGTCTCTTATGATTTTATCTATTCAGTGTAGAAGCTTTTCTGATTCATTTTGTGAAATATTTGAATACATTTTGTTTGCTGGCAAATGTTACTTTCTGAGAAATTAATTTGTGAGGAGATGGGCTAATCTAATGCGTTAAAAATGCTAAGAAGACATTGGATATTGATGTTTCTCAATTTTTAGCAGTGTTTATTATTATCTTTTGTGTTACAGAATTCAGTGCTGTTTTTTAAGGATGAGCTTTCCAATACAAGTCATGAATACTCTGATTTAGTGCACAAGTATTCCTGAAAAATAGTTGTACACTTGTAGATCACTGTAAGTATTTTGAATGTAAGATGTGTTTAACATGGAGTAATTACTTTTCAACACATTTTGAAGGAACTCTTGAGCAAGTGGAGGAATGTTCGAGGTCATAATATCCTGGTAAGTGGCAGAAATTATTTCTGCAGTTACAGTGACTTTTATCAAGACGTATGTGATGGCTTTTTATCAGTCAGCAAAACTGCTGCAAAAGGTGTGATCCAAATCTCACGCAGCAAAAATTAAAGCTCCATGAAGCAAAAGATCTTCTACTGTGACTAAGAAATGCATGTAATAGAAACATTGCATATAAAATGGGGGGTGTGAGCTAAAGCAGTTCCCAGGAAGGTAAGCCCTGAGTGTGGCAGTTGTTTTCTAAAAGTGCTTGTGCCTGTTTCAAAGAAGGGAAGGATGTCACTCGAGGTGAGGCCTGGATCCCTTCAGTTAATGCTGTGTGACTGGGGTTCTGTGAACAGCTCTGGTGCCCCCAACATAAAAAGGACATAGAACTATTGGAGTGAGTCCAGAGGAGGCCATGGAGGTGCTGAGCACCTGCCCTGTAGAGCCAGGGAAACTCTTCCCTGTGAGGGTGGGCAGGCCGTGGCACAGGATGCCCAGAGAAGGTGTGGCTGCCCCTGGATCCCTGGCAGTGCCCAAGGCCAGGTTGGACACTGGGGCTTGGAGCAGCCTGGCACACTGGAGGTGTCCCTGCCATGGCAGGGGTGGCACTGGGTGGCTTTAAGGTCCATTCCAACTGCTAAACGCTGTGTGAATCTGTGATCCTGTGACTGCTGCAGATATGGAAAATTCAGCCCAGTGAGGTGTTGAGAGCTTCTGTTGTCTTTTGGGTGGCTGAGGCTTCTTGGAACTGTTCGCCACAGGGATGTGCCTGGCTCCCAGCTGCAGCTGCACACCGGCCTTGCTGGGCTGCTGGAGGTGGTCCCTGCTGTCAGTTCTGTGCTTCGATGCTCAGGCTCTGCAGTCTGTGGTGTGAACACACCCCAAACCATACTTGCCCTACCGTGTGTCAAATACCATGAGCGTTAGCACAGACCTTCTGGAATGGTAAATTGACCTTCCTGGGGCTTGCTGATGCCTTTCTGCTTATTGGTGAAGGGGTGGGACACGTGTTGCAGAACACCAGAGTGGCCTTGGGGCACTGGGAAAGTCTGATCTTGGCAGGGAGGAGAGGAGAAGGTCACACCTCTGGGCTGAAGCTGTGCTGCTGGCTTAGAACTTGTCAGCCAACAGACACTGAATGATGTTTTATTTTGAGTGAGAGCCTTTCTCTGCTGGATTGTTTCTTCTAAGTTCTATGTGTGTGTGGAATTGCAGCAGTCAGAAAGTGGAACAGCCACCTGAAAGCTGCTGTGAGGATCCTTTGGGAAAAACAGCTGCCTGTGTTAAAGGACACCTTTTCTCAGGCCCAGACCATACTTAGAACCCTGTATGATTTCTGGGTGCACTGAGTGTACAGAGAGTCTGTCAATGCACAAAAATAGAGTAGATAGGCTCTTTTGTCATTACTTGGTTCCAGCTGTTCCATATGCAGAGTAATTCCTGCTGACTTCAGCCAACCTCCCACTCAGTGCCTGTAGGGAAAGGGCCATAATTCTTCATCTCCATTGTGGGGAGCAAATGATCACTTAATTCTTGTCAAACCCGATATCAGCTGTTTTAGTGCACTTAGAGCAATGCTGTTGTAGGGCAAAAGCTTCCAAAATACCCAACTTCCTGCTGTGCTGTTTGTCCTAACAAATGTCCATCTGTCCTGCTTCCATCTCTGGGCCCAGGGCTTAATGTACCAGGATGCTTCAAGGTGGGGGATAACTCTGCAGATCTATGTCCAGCTGACCATGCTGGAGTAGCACACCAGGCCCTTGGTGAGGAAACTTCTTCTTTTAATTTTAAGAGTAATTAGATGTGGTTATGAGTGCTAATCCTTTTAATTCTGTACGCAAGAGTTAATGTGCTGTGTGTGTTCATTCTTTGTTCTTGCAGTGAGTAGGAATTTCTGTGGTGCAGACATTGATATGCCCAGTGTGTGCTCTGGGGATAAAACCTCTGCCTTCTGCCAGCTCACAACTTCCCCAAACTGATCCTTCTTTTTGGGCATACCCTCTGGAGCTAGGCTTGCAAAATCTCTTCCTTGTTTCATGTCAGTGACTTGTCTGTAATTTCATTATTTCAAATCCTTGGCAAACACCAAGTAATCTCGTGCTAGAATTCATAGTACTGCTTCGTGCTGTCTAGTACAAAATTAGCCATTGCTTTTTCTGTTTATGCCATTTTCTATTGCTTTTTCAGGTGGTTTATATCCTTTTTTCCTTGTAATTTTTTTCTTTTTTTAAATATTAAATTTCACATCCTACCTTTTTAGCAAGGTTTCTTCATCCTTTTCTCCTTCAAACACCTTCTGTTACATCTTATGCTGTCTTCCATTCCCTAATTACAAGACCTGGTCTTAGATGCCATGCTTATATTTTACTGATTGTTCTTATGTTCTGTTTTCTGAGTTTGTGTCAGGGCAAACTTTTAGCGGTGCCAAATCTGAAAGTGGCATATATAATCATTAGGTTTTTGTAAGAAGTGTTTTCCTAAGACAATAGAAACCCTGTTCTGTTGGAGAAGGTCATTCAAGAATTCCTGAGGATTTTCCTGTATTTTGCTTGGAGCTTTTTTGTTATTTGAGCCTTGTTGGAGCCATTTTTGCTTTGTTAATGTGCAGAAACCTGAGTGAGAATTTGCTCTGCCAGGCTGGAGAGTGTCAGAAGTTCTCCCTTCTCCAGCATGAAGTGCTGGTGGAACACATGCAGGACTGGCTGAGGGCAGGGCTCTGTCAGCTGCAGTTATTTCTTTTAAAAGTCCCGTTTCCTTTCTTGAATGTGTTTGATGTCAGCTCTATGCTGTGACCCAGCAATGCATGGCATGGGGCAGCAATTTGGAGAGCAGTAGTTCCCATTGTCCTGCAGATCCCAAGTGGATTGCTTCTTTTTTGTACCCCAAGTTACCTTCCACTGCTCAGCTGACTGCTGAGCACTTATCTTTGAACTGATGTCTGATTGACAAATTAGAGTAAGAACAGGAGTCCTTGTTTGTTTTGTGGCTCCAACTCTCCCAGTAAGTTTGTTTCTCAAAAGATCTTAAAATTGTGTTTCATATGTGCCATGTGAAAAGAAACAAGCATGAAAATGTACAGAGTCAAGTTTTATGTTGCAGATTTCCCCCATAAGGATGATGGAGCGATCGATTCACAGTGCAAAACACATTTTTGTGGAAAACCTGTATCGAAGGTATGGGATGTGGTTTTCTACTTTACTTTCTTGGATTAATTATTTTAAATATATATCTAATCAAATGATAATTTCTTTGGTAATGTGCATTTAAAGGGGCCTGTGAAATCTGCCAGTTCTGTGTTGGAGTGGCAGCGTGTTTGGTATAGGGTGTGCTGCCCACTTCCTGTAGGACTCTGGAAAACCTTTTTCAGCAGTCCTCCTGAATATTTTGCACTCAGTATTATTTAGACACCATCTGTTGAAGTTATCGTGCTTGAATCGAACACATGCTGGACAGGTGAAAACCCTCAATGATATAAAGAATAAGACTATAGGAGGGAGAGAACTGGGCAGTGTTATGCAGCCTGACATCCAGGATTGGCATTTCTTGCAAGAAGGAACTCAAATCCTGTGCTCTTGCTCGCAGTCAGGATTGCCAGGATCACAATAGACTGCAAACCTTGTTAGGCTGTGGGTAAAGAAGAATCATCTATTACCTCCCCTAGGTATAGCTCACCTTCCTAAACTAACTGAAATAGTGCAGGAGTCGGAAGTTTGTTTGTTTGAAATGTTCCCTCGGTTGAGGAGATGGGTTTTAGTGGATTTTTCAGTGGCATCGAGGGGCAAATGCAGTTTGTGCCACAAGGTGTCATCCATGCTGCACGAGCACCTCTCTGCCAGGGAAATGCCTTTGGAAGTGGGGAGAGACACACATTATTTATCCCAGTGTACACAGTGCAAGCAGCCTGGAACATCCTCATTTGTAGTTACTGACTTCATTTTTCATTGTAGACAAAGTGCTTTATTCCCAAAGACTTAGTTGCTATGAGGCTAAATCTGTTTGTTTCAACTCTGTGAATTAATATAATAATAACAATTTTAAGGGCACCTAAGATGTTTTATGGCTTCAACACTTTTTAAATGTTGGAAAAAAGGCATTTGCTTTGTTTTGTTACAGCAAGCTAGAAGGCAGTCAGTAGTACCAACAGCAAGCCAAAAGAAAAGGATATGTAAAAGGATTATAAATAAATCAAGGAATAACTGAGGAATGTATGGAAGTAGCTATTTTGTGGCAGATTAAAAAAAAAAAGAGTCAATCTGGCTGTGTTGGGTGAATTTTAAATGTGTGCAGGGTGTGCTGTGGGTGGGCACTGCAGTTCACTGTCCCTCTGAATCCATCACTAGTTACAACTGAAAACTTGCTCTGTTCATGTTGGACTTAAGCAGTAAAAACATACTTGGTAGGAGTCAAATGTCAGCAAACTTGGGAAATTTAAACACCATTTTGTGACTTTTATATTCCCTGGATCTTAATGTACCTTGATCCAGAGTCCTCCTAGGATTACCCAGGGAAAGCAGTGGTGTGTTGTCTGCAGGGCAGGTCAATGCAGAATTGACTTGGATGTGTCCCTCTTTTAGAGTAAGAACTTCTTACTTCCAGTTCCTTTCAACCTTCCTGCTTCTCCCATCTATCCTGGAGAAAAGTAGCACAGTCAGAGCTTGGCTGCTGTAATTCCCTGCCACCCTGATGTATAGAATTGATGTGTTAGAAGAGCAGCAATGACCATTTCTGGATGGCAGATCAAGATGGGGGTGGTACAAACAGGGACAGGGATTTCCATGCTTAGGAAAATATCTTTATTAGTTTTGCTCAGTGCTCAAAGTGCAAGTGATCAAAGCAAGTTGCTAGGGAACTGGTTTAGAAATCTGTGGACTATTTTTCTTCAGTCCTATTTAAAATGACACAACTGGTCTTAATGATTTAGCTGGGGAGCACAGGAGCCTCCCAACTCCATCTTTTAAAATTTTTCTATTGCAGAAGCAATCAGGAAAGACTGGAGTATGTGTTACTTCACCAGTTTGGAAGAGAGGATACTGTAAAATTAGTAATGTTTGACAATCGGGAATATGATAATAAGTGAACATTGCTACACTTATAAAAACCTAGTATGTGATTCTTGACATGTCCTCAGTAACTCCTTTTTAGTGGAGTTGTCTGATACTTTATTATTGTTGCTGAGACATTTGTCTCCAGCATTCTGTGCTCTGAGTTCAGAATTCCAGTTAAGCATATTGGATATTTCACTACTGTTTACACAAATATTTCTTATAGTGGGAGTAAATTCATTGATACATTGTCATTATATTTTTGCTGCCTTTTACTGTGGCTTCTGTAAGGAATTGTTGGTGCTGCTCACTAAAGCCAGCCCTTCAGGTGACATGCCCTGGGACAGATTTGAACCGATGCTGATACAGAGAGCAATAAATACCATTGAGTACTTAAAAGAAAAAAAAACAAAAAAAAAACCACCACCAAAAAAAACCAAAACAACAACCCAGGAAAAAAATCTGGTCTTTCTGTTTTATAAATGATGGCTTTTGTGGCCTTCAGTCTGGGTGGGCATAATGTTGGCCTTCTTTTCACAAATTTTGGAGTAAATGGAGAGGGATTCTGGTCAGGTGAGCAAAATGAAAGTTTGGAGTTGATCTCTGCATGCTGCTCAGTGAGTGATGCCTCTTGTGTTTGTGCAGTGGAAAAATGCCAGAGGTGGATTATGCTGTCCTAAGTGAATGGTTTGACTGGATCCAAAACAACACTGATGTTTCAGTTGATTTGATAGGTAACATCTTTATGGGTCTGGAGGACTGTGTTTGTGGGTGGGTATCCTTTTTGGGAGAAAAAAAAAAAATCTTATTTTGTGGCTCATAAATAATCACATGATTCAGTATAAAAGTGAGCACCATCAGACAGCTTGGCTTTGTGGGTGGTTCATGGGTTGATTCGTGGTAGTGCCCAAGGGGAGGTCCAGTGGTGGTACCCAGGCCAGGACCCTTCCCTTCTATAGCTTGGAAAGTGAGTTTCTTCTTTGCTTTTAAAGCTGATTCTTGAACATAACTATTAAAATTTTTGTTCCTGCAGTTTATTTGCAGACATCTCCTAAAGTTTGTTATGAGAGGCTAAAGACACGATGCAGGGAAGAGGAAAAAGTCATTCCTCTGGTAAGGAGTTCCTCTGATATATGTGCTTACAAGGAGCTTTGAAAATGGAATGATTCCAATCTAAATACTAAAATTATATCTTGAGTATATTGCCAAAATGCGGTGCAGCTGTTTCCACTGCAAACTAAACCCTGAATATTGAATTTTAATTTCTTTTTAAAAAACTCTGTCATGCACACTGACTCTCCCAGGTGTTCTGTTGTAGTAATCAGTGCACTGTAGCTGACTTGAGGTGCAGTATTGATCAACTGGCAGTCTTCTCCAGGATGTGAAAGTCAATTGCCTTTGTACCATTAAGTGGCACAAAAGCAGGTGAACCGTGGCTACCTGGGCTTGCAGGTGCTGAGATTTCTGAGGGCACTTTGTTGCTGCTTTCACCAGGATATTTGTGCATGAAAAGTGTTTCTCCTGTGGCTGAAAAGAAGCAACTCCTTAAAAATTGTGACTTTGATAATCTGCTTTAAAACAAACTGTGGTGACAGAACAGTGACTTTCTGTGCCAATTTACAGCATGGCCCTTTGTGCCAGAATGCTTCTAAAGAATCAGGACCAGACATAAATGCAGTTCCCTCTGCAGCTTTGGGTGGGTGGCTCAGGAGAAGCAATTGTCAGTTGAAGATCTGTGCAAAGAGCCAAATTTTGGGTCATGTGAAATTTTGCCTTGAGAATAAATCCTCCTGTAATGGATTTGAAGAGCCCTTGTGTTATTCTGCAGCTCTCCTGAAGAGGAGGGGAGCAGTTGTGAATGAGCAATGTGAAATGGTGTCCCGTTGGTGACAGGCAGAAGAGCTTTTAGAAGAAATTGAGTTACAAGAAAGTGAACTGGGAATTTTAGGGAAATGTATTGACACAGAAAGCACCTCCCACACATATTCTTTGCAGCCTTGCTTTTTTTGTCCTTACTTTGTTGTATTTTTCTCTGTAAAACCCTGAACCACATTTTACCTGTGGGAGAGAATCATGGTTCCTTGATTTTGAAAGGAGCTAAGAGCCCTGTGCTCCTGTAAACTGCATCTTTGAGGTCTTCCTGGAGTTAAACTTTGTACTGGGAATTAATTTTTCTCAAAAACCTTCTGATGCTTTTTATGTTTTGTTAGTGGAAGATACGTGTCTCTTAACTACTTCTCAATGGATAAAGATTGCAATGTGTGTGTCATCCCTAGGCATGTGTGTTATTCCAGTGCCTCTTTTCTAGGAATATTTAGAAGCTATTCATGAGCTCTATGAAGAGTGGCTCATTAAACGTGCACTGTTTGAAGTTTCCTGCCCAGTACTTGTAAGTATTATTTTAATCAATTAGGCATGTGGAGGATTGTGCTTTCCAAATAATGGCAGCATTGTGTAGTGGTTAAATAAATCTGCTTTTCTGAGAACTTTTGGAAAAGGACAGCCTCTGACAAACATGACAGCTGTTAGCATATGACATAAAAGAGGGATCTGCCATCTCTACAGTTAAATTTCAGGGGCTGTTCACTGGGATTGCTTGCAGGATCAGCAGTGTAGCTTTTCAGGGAATGCTAAATTCCCAGCAGAAAGCAGCTTGGGCAGATCCTTAGGAGTATCCCAGTTTGGCTGCACTGGTAGTCCTGTTCTGTTCTGCTCAAAAGAAACCAAGTTTTATGGTGTCACTTATTTCCAGTGTTCATCTTCTTTCCAAGGTTATTGGAGCTGACCATGACATGCAGAAAATGATAGAGAAGTATGAAGAAAACCGGGACCAAATACTGAACCCACCTAACAGGCAACACCATTTATAGAAGCCTGTGACTGTTGTATCAAAAATCAACTACTGAATCTGATTATGTATTTTTAATATTTAAATACAATGGGTACTGTTTTTGCACTATGCTTTGTAGAATACTGTATACCAATCAGGAACAAATATGAACCAATTCCCTTTGTGTTTTCAGGTTTTCCATCAGCTTTACTGTGTCATTCTCTTCAGCTAAAATATGGCTGTTTCCCTCATTTCCCACTTCACTGCTGCTTCCTAGAAGTAACTTTTAATTTCTTCTTCCTTTTTTTTTCCCCCAAAGACAGCCCTGCTTTTGTAATTTGAAATAAACAGTTTATTACAATGCCCTTCTGAGGGAGGGTACCTGAGGTTTCTCTTGATAACCTCCTTGGGGTGAAACACCACCAAAGGGGGCCAGTGTGTGTATGAGGGAGATTTGATTATTACAGAGCTGTCAGCCTGGCCCTGTGCCCAGCAGATTATCCTGAGTGTGAGCACACAGCACATGGAATAACCCCAGGATAACCACGGCTTCAGCCCCAGCCAGTTTGGCTTCAGGAGGGGCAGGTCCTGCCTGGCCCACCTGATCTTCTATGGCCAGGTGGCCCTCCTGGTGGGTGAGGGAAAGGCTGTGGATGTGTCTCCCTGGAATTCAGCACAGCCTTTGAGCTCCTCTCCTATGGCAGCTCCTGGAGAAACTGCAGCCCCCAGCTTGGCCAGGGCCGTCCTTGGCTGGGATGGGAACTGGCTGATGGCAGAGTGGTGGGAATGGGATCCCCCCGGGATCCATGCTGGGACCAGTCCTGTCTAACACCTCCATGGATGGTCTGGAGGAGGGCGCTGAATTTACCCGAAGCTAATTGGGTGGGATCTGCTGGGTGCATGTGCCAAAGCCGTGAGGTCCAAGGGCACTGCAGCTCCAGGGGGAAATGGGGTGTGCCACCCAGTGCTCTGGGCCAGGTGACAGTGCTTGGTCACAGGCTGGGCTCAGTGACCTCCGAGGTGATTCTGTGCTTTTCAAACAATTGAATTGCAGTAGAAAGGAGGGGTGCAGCTCTTTGGGTTCTTTTCTATTGAAGTACAAAAATGCCACAAAGTATGGAAAGCAAGAGAAAAAAATCTCACAGCAATGAGGCTGGATTGTTGGAATTTTGATGTCCATGGTCAGATTAATGTAAAGTCTAGATCCCTTGGGGTGGTATCCACCAAACAAAGGTTCAGAGGGTTGCAGACATTCTGTTCAGCATGGAAACAGCAGTATCCCTCCCCAGGGAAATGATTCCTCTTGTCAGCTGTAACACTGAGGGCCCTGAAGAGCCTTCAGGCAGAGTCTGTGTGGCAGGAGTCAGGGGCCTTCTGAGGCCTGCCTGGTCTCCAGAGCCTCTGGCTCTTGCCCACTCAAGCTCCTGTGCTGTGTGGGCACCATGGACCTGAGCTGGAAGCAGGAAGGTGCTACCCTACCCTTTTGTTCCCTCCTTTGTTCCCCTTTCCAGGCACATCCTGAGTGGCCATCAGCAAGGCATTGACCCCTTCTTGCCCAGGCTTTACACACTTCGTACCAGAGGGGGGATGTTTGTTATTTTATTATTGGAGGAAGCAAATGAAGTGCGTTGAGCTAAAGTAGCTTTGTTAAACAGATCTTACCAGTTTGAAATGGTGTTTTGCTATAATCCTGCACACATTAATGCAACTTCACTGAATTCAGGAAGATCTTTCTGCTGTATGGGACATCACAATACAGCTTAATTCTGAAGAGAACTATGTACTGGTAGTTCCCACTGAATTCAGTGCAAAAATTTTTTTACAACTCTCAAAACAGTTTTTGTAAGCGACTGCAGAATGGCTGTGGGTTTTTTTTCAGCTAGCTTTTATAGAGAGCTTATTTTATTCGTGTTCATGAGATCCTCAGCCCTGCCTCTGGCTGAGCTGAGGAACAGTGAAAATACAGGGTGCATGGGACCGCGTTTGTTATTCTTTTCAAATGTTTTTAAAAAACCCTAGAATTAATTGATTTCTTAACTGGTTTGCATTCTTTGATTTTACTTTTTGTAAAGAAAAACACAGGTGTTTTTTTGGGTTTATATCATGATCAGTTTATTATGACCTGTAAGTACTTGGAGAGTAGAGAAAAACAATGGGGGTTTCATTCTTGGACTTGTTAAAGGAAATGCTGAGTTGCCCTTCTTTTGTGCTTTACCTTCTGGGTGTTGTCTTCAAGGGAATCCTTTCAATGCAGCACTGGGACTGCTCTCACATTGATTTTCTGGGTAATGATCCCAGAAGTACAGAATGTATTTTTCCCCTACTGGTTTTGGTTAGTTCAGCTGGAACAAGCAAGGCTTCATTAGCACTTTGATCACTTTGTACAGACATTTGTCAGGCACTTAGTGCAGGATAGAAACATTCAGTTATGTGGCTTTTCAACAATATCTGATGGTGCTGCTTTTGGACATTACTGCTTTTGTAGGGTTGTGGTTTGCCTAAAACCCATTGCATGGACACCCAGTCAAGAACTGCAGCTCCTGTCCTGTTATTCCCATCTAATGAGCTGTTTGTTTTCTAAATCACTGCAACTTAACAAGGATAAGTGCACAGACAGAGCATTTCTTAGTGAAATACTAAGCTGGTCCTAAGGCATGTGATCCCAGAGATGCCATTCTACTGCTCTGTTGTAATCTTTAGAATTTGAGTTTAAAAGTAAGATTTTGTCTGCTAAGTAATTATCTTATTGCAGCTTCTTTGTAGAGGGATACCAGATATTCCTGATACCTTCTGTTAAATTTTCAAAACATCTTCTTCTCTAGGAGTCCAAAAGAACGACTTCTTTGGAAATGGTTCTGTAAGTTTGAAGCTCAGTCATCTGCAGTTTGTTCTTAATTCACATTTCACTATGGACATACATTTTGCACAGCACAGAAAATGTTACTTAATGGTTTAGTACAGAGACTCTTGCAGCCCAAAGGATGCCAGGACACAATCCTGTGAACACTTCTTGTTCCTTACACCCATTTCTCACAGCTCCACCCAGAGCAGAAGGCAGTCCTGTCCCCAGGTGGGACGAAAAAATTTCAACCATTAGTTGTTCAAAAAGCAAATCTTTATATTTTAGTTCCTGAGCTTTTTCTAGTCCTATCCATGTGTGCTCCTCTGATTTTTTTCAGGGATGAAAGTCAATTATAATTAATTTCAGCTAATATTTTAACTGTACATGAAAGGCATGTTCTAGCATTCAAAACTGAACTCCATATTAGCCACTGTGAGGAAAATTAACTCTATCCCAGCCCAAACCAGCACACATTTCAGTGCTACTGAAATGCTACTTGGAGCAGTATTAAAGCGTCTTCCTAGGTAATAACAGAATTTTTAGGGTTGGAAGGCACCTCTGGAGGTCACCCAGTCCAAGCCCTGCCCAGGCAGGGTCACCTGGAGCAGATGACAGAGGAGCTTGTCCAGGTAGGTTCAGAATGTCCCAGAGAGGGAGACTCTACAGCCTCCCTGGGCATCTGCTCCAGGGCTCTGCCCCCTCCAGAAAAACAAGTTCTTCCTCATGTTGAGATGAAACTTTTTGTGTTTTAGTTTATGGCCACTGCTCCTTGTCCTGCTGCTGAGCACCACCCTCTGACACCCCTTAGAGATATTTGTATAAAGAAGCACTGGAGGCTGTGCCTAAGCAGAGCAGCAGTGTGCTTTCCTAAATGAATTCAGAGCTGTGTGTGACACGGGTTCTCAGTGCTGGGACACAGCTTCCAGCTGATCCAACACTCCTGAGCTTTCCATACAGCACTCCCACCTGCAGGATATCCCTGATCCTGCCTCTGCTGCTCACTGGGATCCTTTTCTGAGCAATTTTCTTCCTCCCACTAAAATGGTGAAGAATGAGATTTTTTTTCCCGCTTCATTTTAGTGAGATGAACTGGCCTGCAGAAAAAATTCTGTGAACATCTGGTGCAGAATTAGGAGCAGGGACAAGAGAACCGGCAGGTGTAGCTGGACCTCTCTCCCTGGTGGCAGTGAACAGTTAAAATGCTTGAGGCTTCTCTTGGAAATTGTGGTGGTGGCCACAAAATACTTTGGTAACAAATGGAGGCAGATACAAAACCTGTAACACAGGTTAATGCCTCTACAAAACCAAGGGTTCAAAGAGCTGTTTCCCTTTTTAAAGCTAAAGGAATGTTAGCAAACTTTCTAAACCTGTTTTCAGTTGAAGTCAGGAGGAAGATTAGCTCAGGAACAGCTTCAAAGCAATGCAGAGTTAACAGGAGTACACCCCAGTATGGCATTTCTAAAGCTGGGTCTTCCAGTTTAGAAGAATTTACCTTGCACTGGAAGAGTATTCCAGGAATAGGTCTGGTCACGGAAAAAAGAAAAGTAGGATGCCCAGTTGAAGAAACCTGTCTGACATTAAGAACGGCCAGAAGGAATCTGACTGATGAATTAAATGGATTGAAATTTATAGAAGTTTGCCTACCCTTTATAAAGGTGACCATTCAGTTTTTCTCATCAAAGAAACCATTAATTATGTAACTCCTGCTATTTACTGTCCCAGAGCAGTGATGTGGTTTGGGTTTTTTTAACTGTTTTGACCAAGCTAATCATCTCCCTGACAACAGGATCAAGGCCACAGGTGAGAGGACAATCCCCACAGGTAATTACAAATAAAACTACAGGCTCAGGTGTGATGACACAGCACTGCCTGGTCGGTTCTGTCAATGATGACATAAGGCTCCTGGGTATTACAGTTCTCCAGCTTCCCTTCCCTGCCTCCAGCAGTGTCCCCTGCAGGCTGCACCAGGCTCCTCCTGCCTGGTGTGCTGCTCCTGCCCCCGTGTGAAGGCTGCACATCAATGCTTTGCGGAGGGATGTAGGTGAGGTTGGGGGGCTCTCTGATGTGCCTGAAGCACTCAGAAGCTGGGTGTGCCTTAGCAGGATCCATGAGCAGTCTCTTGCTGTCAGAACCAGTAGTGGAATCCTTCAAGTAGCCAGCAGTACAGCACAGAGCTGAAGGTGTCTCAGTGTGTGACACTGCTCTGTTGTGCAGCTCAGCACCAGTCAGATATGTATGTTTTATTTGGGAGCGATGAAATTCTCTAGCCTGCCTATCACTTGTTCCTGCATAGGCCACTGCCTCAGGCTGGCCAGTCTCCTCTACTGGATATGTAAGTTCTTCCTGAGCATCCCTGATCTGAAGTTCTGTGAAGGTTAAAGACAGTTCACAAACATCCTCTTCCCTGGGGATGCTGCAGTTTTGGGCAACATCCTTGTAGGGCAGAGACTTCAGCTCAGTGGGCTCATCACCAGGGGCTGGGTCCATGCAATTTATGGCATCATTAATTTCTGCTTCAATTGATCCTACTGGGATTCCTGGAGCTTCAAACTCCAAGGTGGTTTTGCTGTCACAGGAGCTGTCAGCAAACATGGCAAAGGCTGGGGGGCCGCTGGCTCCCAGGGACAGAGGCACAGGCCCCAGCACTGGTGCAGCCACCTCTGCAGCCCCTGCCAAGGCATGCTCCTCACTCAGCCTGGCTCCTGGCTCCTTCTCCAAAGCCTTTGGAGAGTCGGTCTCACTGAAGATCGGTGTATGTCCTATGACAATGTCACTGTATGTGATCAGGAAGTCCTCGCCGTCTGAGCACTTGCCAGAGAGATGTGTGTTGTTGATATCTTGCCTTTGGTGCTCCTGGAGGCTGCCAGGGGGTGCAGCAGCTGCTGACTGAGCCACGTGCCCTTTGATCCTCAGATTCCCAACAGCATCAAAGGATGCAGCACAGGGAGCTGAACACTTCAGCTGGGAAGCAAGGCACAAAGGTGTCTCACTATTCCCTTCATTTCCCAGCCTTTCAGTGTCTTCTCTCTGGGGTGTCTGATCTTCCTCACCATCCTCTCCTTGACGCCGATGTGTCTGTGCTCCCTGCTGCAGGCTCTTCTCCAAATTGCCTTGTTTTTCTTCATTTGTCATCTCGAGGATGGCTTCACACTCTATTCTTGCCAGGAATATCTCAAATGCAGTCTGCTTTGTTTCCTCGTTGTTTCTCTTTTTGACAAGTGAAAACTCAGTGGCTGTAGTTGCAACATAACCTATTTTCTCCAGGACAGCTTTCACAATGTCCTCTGGCAGCACTGGCTGGATGTAGTACACAAAATTCCCAGTGAAGGTCTGGAACAGAACACAACATGGAAAAGCTGGTGAATGCTGGGTGCAGGGAAATGTGAAAGAGTTGATTTCCTAAAGATCAAAAATACTTCAAAACTTGCTTACAGCTTTCAAAAAACTGTGTTCTAGAAATCTGAGTTTTGAATTGCAGTGACTGAGGCTTTTCTAACAATACTATTTTGGCAGTCTCTTCAGCAATGTAGCTTTGTCACAGCACATCAGTTTCAGTGAAGTTGTGCCAGTTTAAACCTGCTGGGGTTTTGGCTAAGAGTACTAGTATTCAAAAAGGAAGAGAGTAAATAAATAATTTTAGTCAAACTAGAGAAACTCAGAATTAAACCTTTTGTTTTCTACTGAACCTAAGCTTTTTAAACAGAGGTTAATAGAATGAATCACTGAGATCTTTTTTAAAGAAACAGAAATGATGCACTCACTGTGAATCACATTTCTGAACTGGTGACAAGTCTGTAACATTTTCTTTTTCCATGGCTCAGACTCCTACTGTGAACTTTACTACCCTTGAATTAAACTGCCATTTTTTGAAAGCACCTTTCTGAAGAGAGACTATTCTAACAGAAATAATGTCCTAACACCGCTCTTTGCACAAGCTGTCTGCAAAACACCAATAAAATGCTGCTGCTGTGCAACGACTTAAAAAACTGTTCAATATTTGCCTGGTTTTAGAGCTATCCCAGGCATGAGGCCTAGTTTGTAACCTGGAAGTGGTTTTTGGTTTTGTCTGAAACCCTGTGACAGGAAAGACTTTTCTGAGGTGGGCATGACCAGCTCCTGGCAAATCAGAACAGGACAGAGGTGGGAATGCAAAGTCAGGATTTCCAGGGGTGGGATACCTTGTTTACAGGCTGCCCAGCTTGGGCCAGAGCAAAGCTGAACTCCTGAGCATCAGTGTAACAAGCAGGAGATTCAGGAGAACAAAACTGACCCCCAGAATGGTCACAGTATAATTCTCAGATAAATCTGTCAAAGTGCCCTGCACTCTTCGCCTTCTGTTCCTTCTGGAGGGGGAAAAGCTGCAGGCACTGCAGGGACATCAGAGCAGGTGAGTGGCAGGACATGGGAAATAATATTCCATGTATTTCAGTAGTTTTTAATTAAATCTGTACATGAACAAGGTACTGGTTGTTCTCCAACTTGTGCCTTGCAGTAGAATTATTTCAGGCCTGCAGCAGGCTATCTTATACTTTGGGTTACCCACTGTGATCTTCAAAGTTTAATTTTAATGCAGCCTAAGATTCTTGTGTTAGGAAAAGCTGAACCCACTAAGTGTAGACTTGACTATCTTATGCTTTGCCCCGTTTTAGAGTGATGAGTGAGAAGAACAGAAATTTTTACAGCTGTTTGAGAATCCACAGGTGAGACCTAACTGCAGGAAGAAGCAATAAATGGCTTTTCCCCATGAGCAGCTGCTGCCAAAGCAAGGCCCACCTGACCTCTGGCACCAAGCCACTGAGGGGCTCTCGCTTCCCAACCCCCGGAGCTGCTCAGCACTCTGAGCCCCACTGAGGACAAGGCCTGTGAAGGCCATCGAACATCTCTGAGCATCCCTGCACATGCCGGGCAGCCTGAGCTGAGCAAGGATGCGCCCGTGGCCCCGCTCTGTCCCGAGCGGGATGTGCCCCTGGTCCCGCTCCACCTCCCGGTGCCGCTCCAAGCCCCGGCCCGGGAAGCGGCCCCGTATCCGCGGGGTGGGAGGCAGTGGCCGTACCTTGAGGGAACGGATCTCCCGGCGCCATGGGCACAGGAGGAGGTTGACGCAGAGCAGCTCCAGCAGCTCCAGCGCCCTGAGCAGGTCGCGCAGGGCGCGGCCACCCCGCGCCCGCCGGCAGCGCTCTGCCACGCCGCGCACGTCCAGGGCTCCGCGGCGCCCCGGGCCCAGCAGCCGCCGCGCCCGGGCCTTGAACGCGGGGTCAGAACAGACCGAGAGCTGACCCTGCGCCGCGCAGGCCGCCAGCTGCGACACATACTCCCTCAGCAGCGCCGGCTCCGCCATGGCGCCGGCTCCGCCCCGGGAGCCGTCCAGCGCCGCCATTGGCCGGCACCACTCGCGAGCCAGGCGGCCATTGGTGCTCCTGCCTGTCAGTCAGGGCGGGAGGCGGAGCCCCGCCAACCGAAAGTGAAAGGCGGGAGGGCGGGGCGGGCTCAGGCTGCGGGCGGGGCTGGGCTGGGCGGGGCTTGGCTAGGCTTGGCTTGGCTAGGCTTGGCTTGGCTTGGCTTGGCTTGGCGCGACAGGAGCTATGCGGTGAGGTGAGGGCAGGGCGTGGGGCTGGCCTGTGGTGTCCCAGGATGTTTCGGCATGTCTCGGGATGTCGGTGGCTCCCCGGTGCGCAGCGCCAACTCTGTACTTTAACCTGGTTCGCGGGGAGCTGCTGGTAATTCACCTAAAGCTCTCTGATCATCCAAAATTTGCACCATTTGTACATTTTAACAGAGGTATCAGCATCCATTGATCACAAGTGGTACAAGTGTTGTGTTTAATGCTCATACCCCTCTTTACGGGTTGTCCCTCATGCTGATTGGCTCTCAGGGGTGATTGTTCCTGCCCTGGGCTCTGGGTCCATTCATTTGCATTCATTTGATAATTGTTCATTTCCAGTCGGTGGTCACTGAGTGGGTCACGATCTCCCACTGCTGGAATTCCCTTTCCCCCAGGTACTGCTCAGTCCTGCTCACATCACTCTGCTGGATCCTGGCCAAACAGCCCATCCCTTGTGGGCTCTGTTCCTTCTCCTTAAAAAGGTCTAAGCACAGCATTGACGCTGCAATTGCTGCCTGCCCTGTGCAGACCCCTGAGACAAGGTGTGATCCCTGGGCCTGCTCTGTTCCTCCTGCTGGAGCTGCCTCTGGGTCCCTGCACTAGGGCAGGGTAAGAGCTGGAAGAGGTTTGTGTTTGCTGTGGGGCTGGTAAGTGTCCTGCAGTGGGGTTAAATGAGATTTGTTCCGCTGTGGGGCTGACAAATGTCCTGCAGAGTGGGGTTACTCCTGTGATCCAGGTGCTTTTCTAATCTTGATTTTTTGGAATCTCAATTTTCAAGTCACTACCTGTGGCCACCATGATGTTGTGCACCTGTGTGACTTCACAAATTGATAAATATTCTCTCATATGATGATTATTATTTTAATTTACAGAAGTCTATGGTCATAATTTCACATAGAAATTATTTCTGTAATTGAAGGAGGGGAATAATTTATCAGACTCTACCAAGACCACTTAGATCAGTTGGATGTGGTTTCTACTCGGGAAACACATCTTTGCTCACCTTGCTGTGCTAAAAAATGATCTGTTTGAATATTTCTGGGCCTATTACTCTCTGGCTTTTCATCTTTTCCCTTGGTGATACATTGCCATTTCTAGTGTCCTGACTTCAATAATTTGACTCTGCCCTTCTTTAGCTTGGACACTGACTTGTCCCCCAGAGGAGGAGGGACCTGACTGCTCCAGTGCTTGTTCCTGTGGCCTTTGACAAAGGTAAAATCCAAATGTAAGTGACTGAAGCACAGTGTTGCTTCCCCAGAAGTTGCTGAGTTGTGAGTGGTCCCAGAGATGTAAAATAAAAAGCACAGAAGCAAACCCAAATACATGTGTGTTCTTTACTAAAAGTTCTATATAAGATCAGTATAGTAAAAATTGAAGCAGAAGAGACGACTACAGAAACACAGGGTTGTTATCATGTAGCAAGAAATAGCATTTCCAGTTTTCTTTCTGATTTTACTCAGGTAATAAAGCAAAGGTCTGTGTTAAGCCTGGGTTTTAGCACTGTTGTTAGAATTATGCAAGAGTTTAGGATAATATCTGATAGCAGGAGATGAATTTCTCAAGAGCAACATCACTCTGCCAACTTTGCTGAGATTTATTCAAGATCTGCAATATTTTCAAGAAATGAGAGCATGTTCTTATTGCATCATTACAAGGAATTTCAACACGTGCAGTAGTAGTACTGGAAGCTTTTGGAGCAGCTTCAGCACTCCAAACTTCTTTCTGTAGTGTTTTTAAGCTTTTTTTTTTTCCTTTCTAGTGCTGTCAGGATTTATATGCTCCCCCCCATCCCCCACAAACTTTGTTGGATAGAACTCAGTTAAAAAGATTAACAAGAGCAGAAAATGCCAAACCATTCCTGCAAGTGATGGTGGTGAGGTATCACAGAAGGCAGCACACTGCCTTCAATTCAGTTTGTTTTTTTAATTACAGTAATCTCACACGAATAAGGCGCACTTCCAGGTTTGGATCAAAACTTCAGTCAAATAGGTGTGCCTTATATGTGTGAAAATACTGTATAAATGTTTGTAATGAATCACATAACCCAGGTATTGAGTGGTAACTTAGAAAAAATGTTTCAGAGTGGATGTGGTTGTTTCGGTTGGCTCCCATATCCTTGTGACAGAGCAGCTGGGATTATTGGGATTATTCTGTGATAACAGGATGACAGAATTTTGTGGAGTGGTCCATGCCACAAGAGGGAGCAGGAACAGGCAGATGCGTAAGAACTGCTGCCAAACCCAGAGCACAGTGACAGGGACACTTCACTGTTACTGAAGGAAGGAAGAAAGAAAAACTTGGATTAGTTTTCCACAATTTTACCAATGCATTGCTAATATGAGGTAATATGTAAATCTTCCACTCTCACAGAAGTCTACTTAAAGTCATTATTTTGTAAACCACAGATACAGAGTTGGTTGGGAAATCCCTGTCTGAAACCAAAGGCTTTCCCACTGTGCAGAGAAACTGGGCATCAGTAACAGAGTAGGGACTCTGCCCCATGTGCCTGTCTGCAGCAGAGCCTTCAGCTTGGTCATGGTACTTGGAAAAGCTTCACTTTCAGGGGAAAAAAGCCACATTTTGCTTTTAATCTGGGTTTATTAGATTCCACCTGGCCCTCCCTAGCAGTAGCCTGAAGGAAGCAGGTCTCAGAGCCTTGCCCTGTTCCAGGCAGCTCTGCTTCAGGAGCTTTCATAGCTGTGAAAGCAAATCCCATTCTGCACAAACCACCCTGTGCTTCCCCTCTTTTCTGATTCTCCTGCCAATAAATCAGACTGGGCCATTCTGTGCATCTCAGAGGTGGGGTAGAGTTTTGTTTTTCTCATTGCAGGGTACTTTGCATATGACACAACTGTGTAAACAAATACTTTATGGAGAGGAGTGGTTCTCTCTGTTAAAAACACAAATGTGAAACAGAGCCTACCTTCTAGCAATGCTTACCAGCAGTTCTGCAATGCAAAATGGTGAATTTTTGTTCTTTTGGTTATAGTATACTGAGAATATTGAAAATCTTGCTGAACTGCAAAAGAGTTGTGTCATTTTAGCAAAATACTTATTTAATGTCATCTACTTAGCAAAAAATGCATGCTTACCTTATATCTCATCATGTGTATATGACTCAGTAATGGTATAATTTATATAGCAGTAAGAACCATATAATTACTTCCCATCTAAGTATTAATTATAATTGTGTCAATCTTTGGAGTGTTGAATCATGATTGCAGTTACAAATTATTCAGTATTTACAGAAAATCCAAGTGCAATTTTAATAATTTTGATGCTGCTTCCTTTCAAACACCATTATATATATACTATACTCAGTTTTACATATCCTTTAGTGGGAATAGAAAATGAAGTCCATTTTCTCAGTGTAAAAACTTTTTTTTTTTTTTTTTTTTTTTTTTTTTCCTAAGAAATTTCCTGGAGATGAGCCTGTGATAACTCTGCTCCTCTTCCACAGCTCCTTGGCTCCTGGCCCGGGTCCCAGAGGCAGCCCAGGCTTGTGAATGCCCCAAGGGCTCAGGGGCTGGCTGGAGCTCCATCCCTGCTGTCGATGTGCTGGCAGTCAGTTCTGCTTCCTGCTAACACCCACACTCACTCTGGGGTTTTCCATTAGACTCAGAACTTCAAAATTACTTAAAAATGGAGAGTGCAAACTAAGAGCTCAACTTTCCTGCAGCAGCATGTTTGAAAAGAACACAGCAAAGAGGTTTTCCAAGGGGAAGTCCCAAGGAAAGCTCAGGGTTGAGCTCTCCTTGGTCTCCTGTGGGTTATGTGTCCTCAGCCAGACATACAGAAGAAGGAACGGGTCTGTGTCAGATGAGGAATGGGACATTCCAGGCAGAAGTGAACAACAGAATCCAAACTTTGTTTTTTTTAAGGCAATACATGGAAACCTCCTTGGCTGCCTACTGTTGGATTTCAGGGCTGGCCTCTAATCCGAATCTTGCAACTTTTTTTGCTGGGCCATAAAAAGGATGTGGGGGAAGCTGATTTTTCTGTCCCACACGTGGATCTTGCCCAGCTCAGGGTGCACAGACAGAATCTTAGGGGACGTGTTAGCTGTAAAACACGTACCCAGCCCTGGGGCTTGGCCAGTGGCTCCCAGGAGGGGAAAAGGAGCAAGGTGTGCCCACGAGGGACTAGGTCCCCACTGCCCCACCTGCCCCAGAGGCAGTGCCTGTTGTGGGATCCTCAGTGCCACACTCAGTCTCCCCTGGCCAGGCTGGTGCAGGGGAGGCTCCGTGGGAGCAGCGAGGGCGGTCCCGGCTGTCCCTGGGGACACGGTGCTGCTGTGCCCTGCCTGACCCTGCTGTGCCTGAGCTGAACCCCCAGCCCAGCTCACACAGCCCTGGCACACTGGCTGGGAGCCCATAGGCTCCCATCCCTCCTCAGTGTCCTGGGCTCACTTGTTGGGTTCCTTTTCTTGGTCAATTCTCTCAAAGCTGGGAATGCTCTGAGGCTTCTGAGGTTCTGTTCCTGTGCCCAGCCCGGTGTCTCTCAGTTCCTAGAGGTCACTGTGGTTACCTGGTAACACTCAGGCTCCTTATGGAAAAAGAAACTGGTTTGTGCCTGGAAATGCAGCCGTGTGTGGGAATTGGCCTGAAGCATCCTCCAGGATTCCTGTGCCTTTCCCTTGGCTACAGCAAGGCCCTTGAAGGACATGCAGCTCCAGCCTGCAGAGCTATGATGCACTCTGGGACCCCCTGCCACCTCTCCACCACTTGTGCATTGTTTCTTCTGAGGAGGACTTGCAGCAGGCTTTGCAATGGCCTGAAAAGCCTGCTGTCAAAGGAATAATGTGGTATTAAAATATTATTATTACTTTTTTTCTTTTGCTTCTACGTGGTACTGATAATAATATTTTTTAGGCAGTGCTTTGCCTACTGAAACATACTTAGACAAAGAGTTACTTAAAAATGCTTTGTTGTCAATACAGTGAATGGGATGTACTAGTGACACCTACAATGACAAAAAAATGCTCTTCTTTTTCCTTCTGTTCTAAAACATGCAAAGTATCATAAAATCAACAAGTAGGCTTGACTGGATAACATTTATCTTCATGAGGAGTGGCTGATTTCAATTACTTTTGCAATACTTCAGAAAGGTCAGATGCACTGCTTGTCTCTGCTGCTCTTTTATGCTTGGAAGCATGAACAGGGAAATTTAGGTAAACTTGCAAAATTCATTGTAAAAAAAATCCCATTATATCCCTGTTTTAAGATATAAAATTGCTAAAACTTCCAGAGGTTCTATTCTTCCATTGGTCTGAGTTCTTCAGAAGAATTGAAGGAAAGAGCCACTTTCATGGACACGATTTGGGGTCTCAAGGGCAGTGGGAGAATGTTCCGTGTTTCTGTTGGAGCAGGCTGTGCTCACACGCCGCTGTCCCGTATGGGGGAGCATCCTCCGCACTGGGAAATCATCGAGATTCCTGGGCTGGGCTGCTGCCAGTCCCGCAGCCTCACTGCACAATGTGCAGCCCTTGCTGCAGTCCCTGCTGCTTCCTCTTCTTGGCTGATAGAGATATTTAAAGGTATTTCATTTCTTTGGCAAGGGTCCGTAAGAGAATATGGTGGGGGATCATCTGTGGGAATATATATTTGTGTTGCTCCTGGCCCCACACATTCGTCGTAGCTGAAAGAAAAAAAGAAATATTCATTAAATTCTCGGGAAAAGTGCCACAGTACATTATTTCAGCATAACAGAGGCAAGTAAAGTGAGAAGAAAGCAAGTGTCTGGTGTTTTGTTCCTCAGCACACATCCTTGCTGACCCCGCCATGACAGATACTCAAGAATTTAGCACTTGAAAACACCCAGAGATAATCCCAGAGGTGCACAGTCACTGTAAGTGCAGTGCAGTCAGGGCTCATTCCTGCTCTCACCTGCCTGTAAGAGCCAGGTTAGAAAAATGTGGGGAAAAGGAAGCGGTGTTGCTGTCTCAGCAGTGACATGAGGTATGGAGAGCTGATGATGGAGGCTAGCAGACACCACTCTGTGCTGTCCTGGCTGCAGTCTCTGCAGCTCAGGGCCAGTCTGGTGGAAGGAGTGTGCTCCAGGGGCAGCAGGATTCCTTGCTGAGCTGCAAAGCTGTGCTGGATAAGCTGCACAGACTCGTGTTGGTCACTGGGACAGGGCGCAGTGCCTGTCACGTTCCTCCCAGGAGCAGGAATGCAGGCAGGGGGGTGCTGGGGTTCCCATGGGAGCCAGCCTGGGTGCACCAAGGCTTTGTGGCTCTGTGGGTGCCCCAGGCTGTGCCAGGGAAACTGCTCCCTCCTTGTGCTGCTCTGTGCTCCCTGGCTGCAGGCAAGAGTCAGAGAGTCACATCATCATCAACCTCAATGTTCTAATTGCTTTGTGGCTGCTGTTTAACCATTCCAGGATCGTTTTAAATCCAATCCTGAAGAAGGGAATGTTTTCTGTTTGAAAAAACAACAACCCAATCTTTCTCTACTGAGTTAACTTGAAAAACATTTCTGCTGGAGCCAGACAAATTAAGAACCTCTTTCGTCAGCCACACTAACTGCTGAGCAATTAAGATCTGGGATATTTCCTGAAAATTGGGATACTGAGCATGTGTCTTCTCAGCAGACTGCAGGCACACACTGTGCCCCGGTACCTGTATTACTGCCAGGCTAAACCAAGCTCCCAAACCCCAGTCTGGGTGATGGAAATGGTTCTTGGGGAAGAGACAGGTAAAAAAGCAAAATCAGAGTGCTACATAATTAAACTCAAATATCCACGGGTGTTCTTATTTTTGCCTTCATTTCATCTTACTATATATTCATCAGGACAATGGCTTTAAATTCAGACTAGAAAAGTTCAATTTCCCCATCAGAAAATAATATTTAAGAACCCAAGTCTGTTCTGAAAACCCTGAATAGGGCTGCTAGATATTCCAGAAAAGTCCCAGCATGTTAGGAAGTAGAATTTTTTTTACAGCATGTGGAAAAGATGTCACTTCAGCCTCTACTCAACACACTGGAGGTTTCAAATATACATGGTAGTCTTTGAAAAGTTCTTAGATCTCAGCCAGAGACAGAGGGCCTGATGTCCTCAGCGCTCCTTGAGCTCTGTGAGGGTAAAGAAACAGCCACTTCTTAGGGATTTCTGCAAGCTGCATCTTAATTTACATTTTGCTGACCCAAAGCCCAGTGAATTTATTTAGAATCTCTCCTCAGGTTTTGAGTGACTTAATCAGGCTAACAGAGAGCAGTTACTGAGTCTGTTAGCACAGGGGAAAAGCATCCATTCAGAAAAGCCCTCAGTAATGTGAGTTTCAAGGTGGAAAATTCAGAATCCTTCTGCCAAGACACAAAAGGGAAGAAGCTTCTGTCTCCTGCTTCTGGGAAATCTGCCACTGACCTAAAGCAGGAATGGGCACAGTGGGAACTGTTCCTTGCTGCTCTTACCTGATCATCTGCAGGTGATTCCTCTGCCTTGGCTTTAATTTAATGCCGTTTCTGGATCATAGCTCAGCCTTGTAAGAACTGAACTGCTGACTGGGATGAACAGGGAAATCATCCCTTGGGAAGGAGACTTTTAAGGGTCAAGTAAATGGGCGTGAATTATGGTACTGAAGAGTTGACATTTTAGCATTTATTTCCAAATATCAATATATTTCTGTTAGGGCATTTTATCCTTCATACATATGATGGATAAAAATAATTCTCTCTTTTTCTCCAAAAGCAAGTAATGTTATTTCCCCTCATTTTTTGCAATTAAGATCACATTTAAAAAATGGAGTAAGGTAGTAAAAAACACATGGCAGACTTTCAGTTAAACAGCCCTTTGGCAGCTTCACAGCTGTGCCTACAGAGTGTTGTGGCCATGGAGAGAATTACAAATAATTCAAATAGTGTGCGTGGGTTTTTTTAAAATAACTTTTTGTATTTCGTTATCAGTTTATGATCTTGATGTTAATTTCCTGTGTTCTTTTCTATGCATGGGATCTTTGATTGTAGAGCTGACATTGCAAACAGCTCCTGCTCTGTTTCTTCAGATAAGGTCCCTAGCATTCTCTGGTGAGAGCAGAATGGACATGAATTAAGGTCATAAAAGAGAATTCAACTTTCTATTTTTTTCCTTCATTTCCAAGTGTTTTGCGGGGTTTTTAAATGCTTTTTGTGTTGTTTGTGGGTTTTGTTTTTCTTTGTTTGTTTGTTTTGTGGTGTGATTTTCCCCCCTCTCTGTTTAACAGCTTTAGTGCTTTGGTAGTGCTTTCTGACTGCTGTTATAGAGGCATTCCTGTAGGATAAATAATGCATTATCAACTCTACAAGCACGAATTTTATTTTGCAGTCTTTCATTCAAGGAGACTTTAATATGTAAACTTAGATGACTTTACAAGCACTTTTTTATTAGTATTTTAAGAAATAATACCCACTTGGACAGGCAGCCACTGTCCATGTATGGTGGTGGTTGGAAAACCACTCCTCAAAATATTGGAAGAATTACTTAGAAAAAATTGCAATAGCAATTATTTCTTGCAGGTGATTAGCAACTATTGATGTGAATGATGCTGGAGTAAAGCCTTACTGTCATTTTAAAATAAAGCCAAACCTTGATCCCTAATCTGGAACTAAATAGGCAGAAAGATTTGGGGGTGGTGGCAGGGGGAGGGGAGGTTGGGATGTCTGTTTGTTTTTTATTTTGCATTTTACGAGTGAGTTTTTTTCTGGGCAAGATTTGGCTGCCTCAGTCAGAAGCTCCCAGTTTAGTCTGGGCCACCAGGAGCACCAGGAAAGTGGAAATGGGAGAGGCAGAGGAAGTAGGGAGGTCTGACACTGCAGCTCACAGGCAGAAATCATCAAATTGCAACCTCAGGAACTGCTGGGGGAGTGATACCCACAAAGAGGTGTGTTATGCATGTGTGTACATATATATGTGTGTATAAGTATATTCATATGTTTGTGTATATATATATATATTTACGTATATATATATATGTTTTGCATCTGACAATGCAGAACAATGAAGTGGAAAAACAAAAATACATGTTATTCTTTTGCAAAACCCACCACAAGAGTTACATTTTATCTGTCAGATTCACCTCTGTGAAGATATTGGACATGTAAAAAGTAACTCAGGCTTGGAGTTCACTACAGCAGTCACAGGAAAATCCTTGTAGACAGGAAAGAAAATGGTTGTGGAAAGAGTTGTGTTACCATAGCATAAGTAATGGAGCACAGGAACTCATTACACTCTGCATCTTGTGGATACCAGCCCTGAAAAAATCCTTGGCTGCAGTAGTTGTGGTGAATCCACTTTAATCCACTGCTTTCTAAAACTTTTATTATCTGGAGGTTCAGTATCAGCAGGCAGTGGTGAGAAGGAAGGAGTTACTGACCATGAAATGTGCTGCTGTCTGCACAGGTTTGGGCCTTGTTTTCTATTCTAATACCTGCACTGCTGTTGTAGACACACAATTGAGTTTTAAAGGGATAATTTCCCTAGGAAAAGCAAGGAAGGCTGATGTCTGTGAGCATCCTACTGCACGTAAATGTGATCTGCAGAGAGGGGAATGGAGCTCAAAATGGCAGCAGCTCTCCAAGATGACCTTGTTGACTCAGAGTGTGGCAGGAGGAGTTATCACAAAATAACTCAGTGAATTTGTTGGGTCTTGTTGCAGTAAGTATTAGGATGGGTTTGTTGCCAGGGAAACCCCAAAGAGCTTCTTTAACTGGCTGTCATTTGTAAATTAGGAGCCCTTCTCTGGGGCAGGAAGAAGGTTCTGCTGACAGAACTTTCTGAGATGCAAACAAGAAGTGAAAAAAGGCACAGCTGGGAATGAAGAATTCTTTGTACAGTAGATGTCTCATGGTTTACTTTGTTCATTTGTTGTATGTTCTGACTCTGGCTAAAGTTGCTGCTGTTGCACTGTTTCCATTTTGCTGGTGACCTGCTGTGTTCTTGATAATGGCAAACAGAACCCCTGAATCTGGAACATCCACGTGCTGACAGGTTGGAGCTGTGACGAAACAGCACAAAGGATGTTTAGATTATGTTGTTAACTAAAAGAAAAGCTGAAATTAGAACAATTGTGTTGTAACTCTCTACAAGGAGGTTCAGATGAAAAAAATAATGATGTGTTTGATGCCCATGTAGGCAGTTGAGCTGATGCTGAACTCTGCCTTCTGTGATGGCACAATTTGCTCACAGCCAGGTTTGTAGGAGTGCAGCCTGGAAATCTGCCCAGGTTTCCTTTGAGGTGCGTTTTCCTAGAATACATATTTTCTTTGGTGATTATTTATTATTACCATGAGGAAATGTATCAGTTTTGGCAGAATGGCTCCTCTAATGACATGTATCATGAGCCAGCATATTTTCCTAGGTTTATTTTTCATCCTGACACTTTCCATTTGAGATTCTAATTATACACATATTTATATACATATTTGTTTAATAAATAGTAAAAAATTGTAACCCAGGTATTGATCAAGAAAACACCTAGGGCTTAAGTAACTTAACCACTGAAGAGACAGGAAAGGTAATTTAGGTTTTTTCTGATTTTTTTTTCTGCCCATAGTTATTTCTGGAATTTCCAATTCCCCAGAATTACAATAGGACTATTTGTGTTAATGAGCACTAAAAGGCTGCATCTTCCTTCTGCACTCTGTGCCAAGGTAATCTTGAGGAGGTTATGACTTTGATGGATAAACATTCCAGAGGAAAAATGAAATCCAGTGTAAACTGTTTTCATGAGAACATATATCAGATAATATTTGAAACCAATTGGATGCAGTTTCATCATAACTGTACAGCTTTAAACGGTTGAAATATAATTTTAAATAAAACAAATCATCCTAGGATGAAGATTCCATATGATACAATTCAGCCTAGCATTAATTTTATACGCAGTAAGAACTACTTGGTCATCAGCAGTGTTTGGTCTCTGGATTTCTGTAACCATTATACAATAAAGGATGCTGGGCACTGATTAAGTAACAAGAACCCTTTAAGCCTCCCAAGCCATGGAGTTAATCCACAAACAGCATTCTAAACAACACCACCAATTCTTGCATGTCAGCAGAACCTGCCGATTTTGAGGAAGTTTTCCATTTGACAAGTTTTAGGTTCATATTCCTAGAAAGAGCTTTGCTTTAATTGTTCCAGGAATGAATTCTGAGCAGGTGAAGGAAATACTGGGTGCAATATGCATCAGAAAGTCTGACAGCTGGGAAAGCAGAGAATAAATTGTTTTTGAAGTAGAGTCAAGGTTGGACAGCTTTAAATTGTGGTTGCTCTGCATGGCACTGTAGATTTCTGCTTAGAAATCCTTGGTGCTTCCCTTCCATCAGGTGTTGCTGCTTTCACTGCTGCAGGGTGTTTCGTATCCAGCAATAATTTGCACTTCCAGAGTGGAACTGGGGCAGGTGTAAAGAGAGTCTGGTCAGAAGGTGCAGCCTCCCCACAGATATTTTTGATGACAGAAAGCAAAGGGAATTTTGTGCTTAGCCTCCCAACACACAGGGTGAGGTGTGAGAGCATTTTTGACTACAGAAACAAGAAAAAAAAGAAAGGTGTGGATAATTAAGAGAAATGGAAATGCCACAGAAAGAAACTCTCATAAAACAGCTGTAAACAAAGTTAAGCTTGAAACAAGAAGTTTGCCAGAATAATCGGGAATTTACTTGTTTTTATCCCTAATACTGATGAGGAATAGCAGTAGGCTGTGAAGGGAGGGGTTTTAGGGTGTTTGGAATTTGGAGTTAAAGGAATTGAGAGTTTTAGCTCGTGTCATGATATCTTATGGACTTAAAACCTGTCATATTTCCAGTGGCATTTTTTACCTAAGTAACTGAAAATCTTAGTGGGAGTATTGAAGTAAGAGCTGAACTTAACCCCAAAGGTCCATCTCATGCTTTTTCAGCTGTCATTGTAATGTGGCAAAAGCTCCTCACCTGGTTTGCTCTCAGGAAAACAGCCTTGGCAAAGGAATACAGCACAATACAGCAAGATTTTATGTCAGCTCCCTGCAAGCCTAATTCTGGCTTTCAAGAAAATCCAGGAGGCTGGCATGGCTAACTTGCATCTTCATGAAAATAACTTTTAAAAAAAGAAAGTCCCTTAAGTAGGCTTTAAAAAAATATATATTTAAAGGGAAATTAGTGTCTCAATTTAAGACAGGAGCATTTCCTTTTGCAATTTTAAAGTAATTTTAAAACCGATTTGCCCATTTAAACAATGCAGGCTGAACATGGTTATTGACAATACTTGGATTTATCAAGCCTAAACAAGACAATTTTCTCTAGAACAGATCCTGTGTAGATAGGCAGGGTGACCAGCTGAGGAAAAGTGAGCCCAAAAACAAACCCTCACACAATGAATCCTGGGATAGAGGGGGCTGAATGTTTTTTATCTTCTTGTGCCGTGTGGGGAATGTTCAGTGTGAAGCATGGAGAGGACTTCTGTGGCCTCCATTAAAACCACCCCTGAAGGTAAATCCCTGCATCCTCCTGAGCAGTCATCCCTCAGGGATGTTCTGTGTTAGACACTCACAAGTCTCAGATACAAAAGGCAATAATCTTGGTTCCCTAAAGCACTGTACATACCATTAATATCCAATCACTAAGGAGTGAAAAAGCACTTATGCAGTGGGGTGAGATGCATTTCCCTGGCCCCAAGGTGAGAAGCTGATAAAATTCCTTTCCTGCTGTGAAATTTCCTCATTGTTTGATTTTTATTCACTCTCCTAAAGAAAATGCAATACTTTTTGTTTTACTTGGTCAAAGTAAACAAATTTCAATCCCATTCAATCAGAAACATGTGAGCTCAGCTTGTTTTGAACCAGCTTTCTTAATACATATTTGTAAGAAGATAATTAGCAATGCTCATTAGAAGTGTGTGTTACAAACAACTCAGCACAGTGAACATGAGCTCATGATTTCCCTCTATAAAGGTTTCATCCCCACAGTGTCAACAGCGTGATTTTACTCACACCAGCACAGTGGATGTTGAACAAAGTGGCAAATACTGGATTTACAGGCTTTCTAGTGTTTCTTTCCAAGTCATATTGACCATGATGATAGGTAAGATGTGGCAGGGAGATCATGCTTGTATTCTGTCCTGGTTGGATGTGTTCAGTTTGCTCATTTGGAGGGATTAGAATTCTGTGGTTTAGAATTGCTGGGAGATCACTTGGATCATCTTTCTGAGACTGAGCTTCTTAGAAACAAAGGCTTTGCCATGTCTGGTGGCACAGACTATGAAACATTAACTTCCAGGCCTGCTGCAAGTGTCTGTACATATCAGAAATTTGCTCTGAAATACAAACTCCTCCTATTCTGAAATGGTTTGGTTCTGTATTTTTATATTTCCCATCTACACTTCATGTAAAATCAATGTGACAGATGCTAGCACAGATCTGAGATTCATTAAAAAGCCATTAACTGTCCTAAAGGGATGTCTATGGATAGCAGCACTGTGTATTTTGGGCTGTCAAAACAAATTGACCAAATGGCTTCTCTGTAACCACCCTGCAACTATGGCAGGCTAATGACAAATTTCCATGCCTGGCATCCCTCTAAACCTAATGCAGGAAAAGGGTTAGTGGAAGTGTCTGTGGGGATAATCAGATTGAGTATCAAATGAAACTTGTGATTTATAGATCAGAGCAAATATTAATAGCTCAAGACATTTTTCATAGATTAATTTACCAATAATATTTTCTCTATAAATAGTGTTTTATATAAATAGTGTTATTGGACTTCCAGCAGGAGAGTTAGGAGTGGGCAGGACTGAGCAGGGAGCTCTCCCTCAGCCACAGACATGGGGACTGACTCTGTTTCATCAGCCTTTGCCTTAAATCTCTTTTCCACTCACTTTGTGGTTTAAAGCTCAGCTATAAAATCTAACTAAAACATTCTAGACTAACCACCCCTTGACCAAATAAAGGTATTGTGCATTTCTGGACTGAGGTCTGGCAGGAATAGTGTGAGGAGCCCTGGGCTGCACACTCCTGTCTGGGTGCTGGGATACAGGTGGCCTTGCAGGCTCTGCCAGCACCAGGTAGATAAAGGAAATTATCCTGGCAGCACCCACTGATTTTAACTCACTGAACTCTCTCACTTAAGATTTTCAAGTTATTTAGCAGTGCAGCTGCTCTGCATTTTTGTTCTGCTGATGCCACAGCTACATTATTAGCTTTTGGCCATGCTAGCTTTGCTTTAAATTACACCTTGCCCTCCAGGAATCAGGAGGAGGAATTACATTAGGCAGTACTATGTTTCAGTAAGCCTACTCTTTAAAATATTATCATATGCAATGAGATCGATCCCAGGGAATTAATATTTTAATGCACAAGGTCAGGCATGTCTTATTTCTGCTTCCAGGCCATGTCTGACAGTCAGCTTTCAAATAATCTCTGTTCTCTGCTAATTAAAAATAGACACTGCAGTGTTATGCCATGCAGGAGAATATAAAGAGAGAGGTACAGGGATTTTTCAGGCTTTACATAATGCAGTAATTCAGACAGTGCCTCTGACCCAGTGCTTTTCTGAACAGTTACAATGGTCTGGAGAATGCATTAATAGCATGTTTCAAAGTCTCCATGTAGCTTTGCTTTCAGCTATCTGATTTCCCTGAAGTTCTCCAAGTTGTCTTGATATATAAAATTTATAAAAAGATTTTGATGATTTGCCAAAGCTACTTTGTCTAAATTATATAACTGCAGTAGCAGTGAGAAAACAGCCCAACCATTAACAATAATCTTTACTTAGGACCTGTGATGCAGGGCTGTAATTACTGGGATGAGCAGTGTTTTCCAGTGTGTGCAGAGTGGATCGTCAGGGACACACTCCATCAGCCCAGCAGGGCACCTGGAGGAGGCAGTGAGCTTGTTGCAGAGGCCACTGCAGAACTGAATGCAAAACATGGATAACCTGTGCTCTCCCGTGTTACTCCTATTTCCTTCCAACAGAACTTCATGGATATGGAAAAATTTTCTCTGTGCCGGTTTCTGACTGGAAATGGGAGCGTGCTTTGGTATAATCTTTGATGATCTGTCTGCTAAAGAAATATATTGTCAATTTGTTCTCAGGAATCTGAGCTGCCCACTCAGAGTCTTGCTTGGGTGTCAGCTGGCTTCCTTTTATTAGTAAAGACTCGTGGGTGTGGGTCCAAAATCCACTCTAAATTCCTAAGTGGATTTATATGAAGTTCTACACATTTAGATGCCAGGCTCAGAGTAATTCTTCACGTGAGCTTTCTGCTAAAATATTTACACAATCCCTAAAAGCCTATTTGTTATATAGGATGAGCTGGTAATACATAACGGACTGCTTGTAGCACACGCACAGAATAAACAAAGCAAAGACCCATGTCTGGTGTGCTCACAGTGCTGAGTTGCTCTATATCACTGTCAGAAAAGGGCTGGTCTTACAGTGGTTTAACTCATAACAGTGTCAGCTTAAGATGAAGAAAAAAAGAAAAAGAAAGGGGATGCATGGCTGTTTAATCTTTGTTTGCTGCCTACAGCAAGCTTGAAGTGATGCTCTGCCTCAAATGATTTCTGTTGGCTCATTGGAGGGAGTAACTGCATTCCTTCATTTCTGGACCTCCGGGTGCCTGAGGCACATGGAGGAGATGCCCATGGCCCAAAGTGCAGCTCTTGTGGCTCACAAGGTTCTTCCTGTACCCTGTGGATGTGGGCACACAATTTAGGAGCTGCTGCATAATTTCTGGAATTCTGTTTTTCGGTTTCCTCTGATCTGAACACTCTTACTTAGGTCAGTAATAAATGTAACTTGGAAGTTCTTGGAAAAAGTATGCATTTTTGACTTTGAAACTTTGACTTGTAAATGCATTTCTTTTAAAGAAAGATGATTGTAATTCTACTTGTGTGTTTCATTAGTATGTCATCACTATAATAAATTTTAATGTGAATATCACTGAATGAGAATGCCTGTCCATATCTTTATTTAGTAAAAATGTGTTCTGCTATGGAAAACTTGAACTTCCACTCAAGCTAGACAAGGTGTGTCTGTATTCAGAGTCTGTGTGAGCTGAATTTTTCTAGTGGGCTTTGCCAAGTGCAGGACTACAAGCCTGAGAATCTCAGGCAAGTGCTTACCATGGAGGTGGATCAGCATACATGATGTTCACCTGAGAAAGTATATCCAAATAGGAGTCAAAATCACAGGCTGGGGGGAACTCCTCGGTGCAGGTGGATCTCAGCTCTGCAGAGGAACCACCATGAGAGAAACCATCTGGAGCTGAAAAACAAGAATTAATACTGGTTGCTCTTCTCCTCCGTGCTGGATTCTCTGTCACTCTTTATAACACTGCCATAAATCAGAAAAGAAACCCTTTCAGAGGCAGAGGAGTTGCAGATATTTTGGAACAATCAGGTTTCACAGGATATTCTTATTTCTTTAAGAGTAAATGAACACCATCTGTAGATGAACTGTGGTGTTCCAGGCCATGGCATGGGGACTGTAGCTTTAGTGTTGCCCTACAAGGCAGATTGTAATTCCAATGCTTTTCTTGTGCCTCAAGGGCTGAAAAGGATGTGGGTTCTACCACAGCTTCGGACGGTTGTGGGGAAACTGAAATTCCGAGTAGTTGCATCTGTGGAAAGGTGTCTGTTCTGGGAGGGGGGTAAAAGGAAGGGCAGGTGTTTGATTGCTGAGAAAATGCTGTTCTCAATAAACACTGACAAAAAAGGGAAAAGTTGGAAAATAGCAAAGAAAAATCATCCTGCTGCCTGCTCCAGGGATTTCTTAATGCTTCCATGCAGGAGCTTCCCAGCAGCACAGATATTAAGAGTTTAGTGCTGTTTTCTGTGTTGCAGGATAATTAGTGTGTGTGTGTGTATCTGTGCAACGTAGTGTGGCACAATTTAGTTTAGGATTATTCTTTTGAATATCTCCCAAAATATGCTTTTCTTTTCCATTTCTCTACCATTTCTAACAACCAGTATGAAATTTTTTATCTGTTTTTGCCTGGCTCTAGGCTTTTTGAAGGAGATGAAATTACCAGAGCTGTCGATTTAAACACAGTGATTAAAGCTTTATGTCAGTATTTTATCATGGCAAAATAGTGGGTCAAACAGTATCTCCATTTTGGGTTTAACTATTTAATCCTCAATGCATCACCTGAAAATTAGGAAATTGATATAAATGTAATGGTAGACATTAGTTTTCTCAATTTTGTTTTTATTTTCCCTCTGTAGATTGGAATGGGAGTTTGCATTTCAATTCATTTGGAATTTTATTCCCATAATATAGACATTATTCACTTATCTGGATAAATATTTCTGGAAAAGCCGGCAAGAAACTATTCCTTGCTCCAAGAGGACAAACTGATCTTAGGAGATTTGTTTAGTTTAGACAGAAAAATTCTTGGTCCAAATAACTAAATTAAGTTCAATTTACTTCAGTTAATACTACATTTACCTCAGTGAAAACAAGATTTAAGCTAATGCATTTTTATGTGGCTCACTATTATGGGCTTTTCTATATAAACCGCCCCCCCTCAATTATATGCACAGAACTGCACTCATAACAAACTGCAGGTAGAGGAGTCTGATCACAGAGAATGTGGTTGTTGATGCTCCACCATTCATCATTTGAATTTTTACTGTCTGAAGAATGACACAGTAACTTTTAAAACTGTTTTTTTTCCCTTAAATAGAAATAATCTTCTGTCATTTCCTCGACAAAGTGGCGTCTTGTCAGCAAAGCCCAAAAGGGTTGAAAACACTACTCTAAAATTGATATTTCCAAATATCAAACATCAGTATCTCCTTGATATTCCCAAATTATCTTTAAGGTCTTTTGTTATGTGTTGGTCTTGTTTTATGGTTTTTACTTTGGTTGGGGGTAGGAACTGGCACCTTTTTGACTCTCTAGAGATGGTGACTCTTGTAATGACACTGATGTCATCAATGACATTGTTAATGATGGTGCCAGTTTCAAGATTTTTGGGTGCCCTGTTGTTCTGTTTCCAGGCAGATATTCACTTTTGCACTCAAATAGCATTTGCCTGGTGATTGTTGTGGGCTGGTGCACTTGGTTGAAATGTGAACAGCTCTGCCTCTCCAAGAAACAGAAATTACAGCAAATGCTGCACCAAGGCCATAGGGGGATGTAAAATGCAACAGAGAATAAATCTTATCCCATACCAGGGGAAATAAGGTGTTCAGGAGCTGCTGTCAGCACTGGCTGGATTCTGTCAACCATTATCTATGGGCTGTGCTGTGGGAACCCATCCCAGCACAGAGATGCCATTACACTGCCCATGACTGACTGATCCCATTATTTAATTTCATTTTTCCATCCTGCCCTTATTCCCAGTCAGGCATTCCCTGCTCCCTCTCCCTTACCGTCCGCAGCCTCCCTGGGCAGCTGGGGGTGGCCGAGCCTGCTGTCCTTGCGCAGGCTGCCCACCACGATGGTGGCACAGGACAGGAAGAGCACCAGCCCGATGACCACCCCAGCCACCAGCAGCGGGGACACCAGCAGGTTGGTGTCACTGCCGTGCTCTCCAGTGCTGGGGAAGGCGCTGGATGCGCTGCTCTGGTTCGAGAAAATTGCTGTGCAGAGAAAGAGAGAGACAGAGAAATGTGTCACTTGTCACAGGGCTGCACAGAGCCTCAGACACAGCCACTGTACCAGCTCCTGCCCTCGGGAAAACACAGGGACTCATTCCAGGGGGGACACCAGCAGTAGATTCCCTGGTTATTGGGAATATCCTGCTGGAGCCAGAGCTGTATGATCCGTAATTCTCATGGCTTCTTTCTGCCAAGAGTCTTTGTACCATGAACTGACTGATGCTGAAAGAACTTAAGTGCACAACGAAGAAAATGGAAATTCAAAAAGGTGAGCTCCAAGAGGAACAGAGGAATTGTTAGAGGTCTAAGAAGAGGAAGCGAGGAACTGCCTGTTGTTAGAGGTGTAAGAAGGCTCCAAGGTTTTGCAGACAAACTTTTGGGCAAGAATGAACCTCAGAAGCCTGCTTTTGTGGCACAGGGCTTGCTTTGGTTTGTGGGAAGAGTCAGCATCCCAAGAAACTGATTTGTAGTGTGGGAAGAGACTCATGCAGAGTGGGATTGTCTGGTTGCAACTGCTTTACTCTGGTTAAAAAAAAAATCTATAAATGCATTATTTCAGTTCAACAGTAAATCTTGAAGGAGAATAACTCCAGTAATTTATTACCAAGTTGAACATCCTTTTGAGACAAGCCACAGAGACAGTATCAAAAGTTAAACAATAATGTTCCCTTAGAGAATCAACTGATAGTATGATTATACATGGGAATTAATTTCTCAGAGATGTATTTATGGGGGATTGCATTGCTAATGGAGGGAAGGTAAATGGAAGAAATTATGGGAAAAAGGATTCCAGATTTTAGCAGATAGAATCCCCCTCTCACCCCAAATTAAAACAAAACTTCCCATTAGCTGCTCAGCATCAGTAAACCAAAATTTTATTGATGCAAAAAAAATTGCTGGAGATGCCAAGCTTGGCTATCAAATCTGGCCAGTCTGTGAGCCAGTTGAACAAACACAGAATTTATTTCCTGCTGAAATCAGGGCTAACATTTTTTTTTCTTTTGAGTATTCTGTAGAGTGAGTATGTGTTTCAGGAAGCACAGTGCTGGTTACAAGGATAGATGTTATCAGAGAGGTCTCAGCAATGCTTGCTCTTTTCCTTTGGGGGCCATCACTTGATGTTTTGCCGTCACAGTAAGTTTAGAAAGAAGACAATGGCTCCAAGCCAGTGTATGTTATCATTGGCTGTGCTTGAGACTGGAACAACCAACTAGAAACATACACATGAAACCAGGGGAATTAGCATGTAGTGTCTGGAAGCACTTGACTGTTGGTGAGGATCTTTATAGGCATTTAGGACAGCCAGCCAAGAAATGTGCTGAGCTTTTACTGAGTGTCTTGTGCAAAAGCCAAGACTGAATTTTCTGAGAATTAAAATGATGCTGTAGTGTTACATTGAAGGTTATGGGAGGTGTCCTTAATACTCAGTGCAGAGAAGTTTTGGGTATGGGATATGCTTGGGGGTAAGGCCCTTTTGCTAGAACTCAAACTTTACAAAATTTTAATGGTGTTTCTCATCTGTACATATTTTAGCTATCTATGTTGGTAATTTGTCAAACACACCCTCACTGGCTTTCCATGGCATTATTTTTTCAGATTTTTGCAAATTCTGCCTTTGAGAGATGCAAGTATCACAGCAGTGGCAGTTTAAATCCTGGCTGCAGGGATTAACACCTGGACTGGAAGTAGTGGCAGGTAATTTATTGGAAATTTTGGCTGATTTGCAAAGGTAAAAGAAGAATCAACTTCATTGTCAGCATGATGATAAGCTGGGGTGTGAGGTTGCCCCACACACTGTCAGTCTTGTGATCATCAATTTAATGTCAAATAGCCCTGAAATGGAATTGGTGATAAACTGCTGTCAAGAGGGGAGGAAGAAGGCTGCAGTGAGTGCTTTCAGATGTTTAAAAATTTGAGACAAATTCAGAATGATCCTCTAAACAGAAAGGGCCTAGCTAAGGATATTTTATATTTTATTTTTTCCAGTTGCAGAAGCCAGCTGGAATATCCCCACTCTGACTATCTGGGAGATTCCTGTGGTGCCACCCAGTGTGAGCACTCACATCTGGACCTGTTTTGCTTTATAGAAGTTTAGCAGCTTCAAGTGACTTCATACAGTAAATATTCTACTGAACTGGTATTGAGGTGGTATGGGGTTTCAAGACACCCCATTTATCCACCACATTCTCAGGGTTTCCTTGGCTGTCCCAAGTCTTACCTGTTTTATCTATTGTTTCTCACCAGCATGAATCTTTATGGGGTTTTTAAAATGCTTTTAATCTAACTGAACCCAGTTCTCATATAGACAGGTTAACATGCAGTATTGCTTTCATTAGAAGGAATGAATGAGTCCCCTTAACCCAGCTCCTAACACAAAATGTACTTGATAAACTTCTCCTGTGGCACCATTTTCAGTTTGACACTGTGAGTCTGATCCTCCAGACTTTACTACTGACTTACTACTGTGACAAACAACAGCAGAATGAGATCCTGTGTTGATATAAATTCTTTGGGTTTGAATTTTGGGGGGGAGGAAAAGAGATGTTTATATTAATTTTGGAAAAAAACCCACCATATTGTAAATTTTCTTCTCTTATCCAAAACCATCTTCTTTTGATAAACTGTGCATTTCTCCACATAAAATTCTATGTTTTTTCTTTCAGAATGGAAGTATCTGCAAATGTATGTGAAGCCCATAAATACAACACCACTAACAGAGCACTAATGCTTTTGTTTTGAGGTAAATTGTATCCTTTCCCATGAAACTGCAAATTATAAACAACATATACATAAATATGAGTCTTTTATAGCTAATCTTCTAAATATGATTTATTTTGGATGTACACACCATGGCTTTTATCCACCGTGGGAGCTGTGTAAATAACAAGAAACAGCACAACTGGCACAGAGCCGGCAGAACACTGACTTTGGAGTGAGCACCAGTGCAAATTGCCCAGACTGCCCATTCAGTGTCAGATAATAAATTAGAATTTTGAAAAATCCCTTAAATATGACAATATATTAGTTTACTCAGTGATCCCACATCTCAACAAGCCAACTGGAAAGTAACTGAAGGAGGTATAGAACAGTGACTTTTTGGGTGCTTGTTGTTCTTTCTCACTGCTGCTAACCTGTCTTTGAAGGGACATTATTTATACCTGGGGCATAAGTAATGGCGAGGTTTCAGTGGGGTCAGATCCTAGCAGGGTGAAATGTCCTGGAAGCTTGGCTCATCCAACATCCAGCCCTTTATTAGGAGTGGTTTCTCTCCTCCTCAGTGCCTTTCACCTGCTAGTACCTCAGAGGAGAGAGAAGAAAAGCACCTACACATAAATGAGTCTCTGCTCTCCACACTGAGTTTGGTGGTGGTGGGGGGGTCTTGTTCTATTTCCTTTTGACCTGAAGGCACATCAGCTCTAATGAGGCTGCAACAGCCTCTGGAACTGATGAGCTTTGAGATTATTTTAGAGCTGTATCCTGCTAAGATAACCAAATCTCTTCCCCTGGTTTCCAATGTATCATCTTAATAAAGATGATAATTGATGTTATGACTGGTGGAGAGGATGAGACATGGAGTGGTTTTGTTTCCCAGGGTGAAAAGTGCATGACCAGCTTCTGAAGGAGTGCTGATGTGTTGTTCTGGAAAGATTTTGTGTCTAGAATTATCCACCTTTTCATCCCTTCCAGCCTCGGATTCTCCTTTCTGAGGCAGGGTGGGCTTGGTGCTGACTTGCTAAACTAGAGCTGAAGAACATGGACGGAACAGGAGTATTCCTTGTACCCCTTGGGTCTGTCAAACTGTTTGGGATGGTGATCCTGCACCTCCCAGCACCCTTAAATGCACTGCATTAATACAGGGTACAGGACTGGGAAGGACCAGTGGCAAGGTCAGTTTAGGATGGTGCATAGCACCCTCAGTAATCCTTCGGTCTTCAAATAATTACAACAAGGCATCTCAAACACCTCATCAACTTACAGCACGTTTCTGATAGCCTTACTTTCTCAGTCCCCTTGGGTTATGCAGTCCATATGCAGTCACCTATCTAGGGAAGGTGAGTGACAGATGTCAGGAAGGAGCTGAGGGCACCCAGATACACTAAATCAGTGGAATGATCCAAGATTTTGTTGATTCTGCCTTTATGAACAGTTCCTGTTTGAGGATGGTTTAGTCCGGCCAAGAGTGACCAGTTGGACTCTGCCCTTGCTGCTGCCCTGGGAAATAAACATCTGGAAATCAGCAGAAATTGCACTGCTTGTTTCTGTGGCACAGAGTAAGGGAGGTGTAGCACAAAAACAACCTGAGAAAGGGTTTGGATCACAGGAGCATCCCTGGAGGCAAGGGGAGAGGAATGTTACTCAGGCATTGAATACAAGGACCCACGGGAGCTGAACCTTAAAATTAACTAAAAAGAAATGTCTCTGTTGGATTTAAAGCTATTCCATTGGATCCTGAGGAAGGCTGAAACTTCACTTAGGCTTGATAAATACCAGGGTGTCATCTGCTTATGAGACTAAAAGGAAGCAATGAGGATGTTCAGAACAGGGCAGGCTATTTGTCCTTTTGTATTTCTCTTATTCTCTTGTAGAAAAGTTGAGAAATGAGTGGATGACCAGAACAGCCTGGGAAACACCCTGTCTATAAAGCAGTTTTACACCAGGCCAGGAAAATAGTATGGGAAAAGGAATTAGCAATTCAGGAGGCCTAGGAGCATGTTTGGTTCTCTCAAAGACAGTTCTCCTGTTCTGCTTTTCTGCTTGAAGAAAAGAAAATTAAACTGCCTCTTAAGCTACAATGGATGTTCAATAATAACTCTATAGGGTGTGCTTCAAACTTTTATCTCTTATCTTCTGCAACTGACACTTAGTACTTATTTGACGAAGTCAATGAATAAATAAATTTTTTCCTGTCAGTTGCTACACCAATGACATTTTAACAGTTCCCAAAGCAGATGATATCCATTATTATTTTTAAATTTGAGGTAAATCTTCCTATACAAATGGTTAACTAATCTTGCCTATTCATTGCTACTGTGGGAGATAACTCAGCACAATCCAAACCCATACGAATGCCATTAACCAGGCAGGACCTGTGAATTCAGACTCAGTTTCTCTACAGCTCTCTACAGTTCAAAGACTCCTTGAACTTTTTTGCTGGATATATATACAGTAATTTCACACTTATAAGGTGCACCAGGTTATTAGATGCACTTCCAGGTGGCCAGGAAGTTCAGTAATTTCACACTCATAAGCTGCACCTGTTTATAAGCTGCACTTGGGGTAGCTGGAAAGACTTGTCCATAAATAAAAAATAAACAACAACAAAAACTTTGTCCATAAATTAGCAGCACCAGGTGATAAGCTGCATTTTTTTATCTATTTTTTTTTTTCCCCTGGCGAAGATCGAGGTCCAGCCGGCCCCACCCCCCCTCAGCCCAGCAGAGCTCCGGTTGCCCCCCCGCAACGCTGCGGCAGCAGCTCCAAGAGGGGTCCGGCCCCGCCCCCCGCAGCAGCAGCTCCAGCTCCACCCCACCTTGGGCCGGTCCGCCTCACACTTCCGGGTTGGTATCTCGCTGGAATTTGTCCTTATATAAGCCGCACCAGGTGAAAAGCTGCACTTCTGGGTCAGCTCGAAAATTCAGTCATAAAGGTGCGGCTTATAAGCGTGAAATTACGGCACACAGAGTTTGTCCATATATAAGGCGCACTGGCCTATAAGGCGCACGCTTTTGGCAGCCGCGGAGCTGAGCCGAGTGGGAGGCAGGGCCGCCACCATGGAGACACCATGGATAGGGCGCACCCGGCAGGGCCATGGGAGTGCTCCGCGTGGTGAGTGTGGGGCACGGGGAGCTGCGGACCAGAGCTGCTATGTGGCAGAGGCGAGGGGGTGGTGGGGCGCAGCGAGGTGGCCGACATGGGAGGCGAGGCAGTGGATCCCGCCGGGGCATCGGGGCCGAAGAGCTGCTGTCTTGGGTGGACCCATGGGCAGAGCACTGCACACTCTCCGTGCCCACGGGAATGCCCGGAGCCCGGCAGAGCTGCCCGGAGAGGCCGTGCTTGCTCTCTGCCCACAGATCGGCAACAACCCCCCAGAGCTCCGTCACCAGCGTTGGCGGTGAGGAGTGAGGAAGATGTGGGCGGTGGAGCGGTTGGCACTGCCCTGCTGTGGGCACGCTCTCTGCAGGGCCCTGGCTCATGGCTGCTGAGCACAGCACAGCGGGCATGCGGCAAAGGGGAGCGGGAGGGACCGTGCTTGCTCTCTGCCTGCAATTTGGCAGCAACACCCTAGAGCTCCGTCACTGGTGGAGGGAGAGAGGAGGATGAGGGCCGTGGAGCGGTTGGCGCTGCACCGCAGCAGGCACGCTCTCCTCAGGGCCCCAGCGGCCAGGCGCCCCTCGAGCTAGACTGAGGGTGGATGGAGCAAAAAAGGAGTTTGGCTGACATGTGCAGTGGGCGGCCGGGGCTACGGCCACCACCTTCATTCTTGCCTCCTTCCTCCCCTCCTTGCTATGCTGCGCTCCCACTGGGCCCCTCAGTGCAATCAATGCACGGTGGCGATGGAAGGGGCCAGGTTCCTCTGAGGCCGCCGCCAGACCCAGCATGGCTTCGGCAGGGATTCCAGAGCAGCAGCTCCCTGGGGCGGAGGGGCCGGTGCCGGGGGCCTGAGCGGAGGCGCTATGGTCTGTCTGCGCTTGGCTCCCCACTTCCCCTGGAAGAGGGAGGGCGGCTGGCCAGCGGCGCCCGGCTGAGGGGTATCCCCGGGGCCCCCGCCACCCCCGGCTGCACCGTGTGTGTGGGGTGAGCACGGTGCAGCACTGGTGGCTGAGAGCCTGGCGGACCTGCAGCGGGCAGGGCCACGGGGCCTCAGCGTGCCCACAGCGCCACACAGATCCAGGCGCAGGCCGGGCGGGGACGTGGCGGGTGGTGCGAGGGATGGCGGGGTCGGCGGGACTCCGCAGCTGCCCTGGCTTTGCTGCTCGGCTCGGCTCACACTCCTGGGTTGGCAAATTGCTGGAATTTGTCCATATATAAGGTGCACCGGGTGATAAGGCGCACTTCCGGGGTAGGCTCAGAACTTCAGTCAAAAAGGTACACCTTATATGTGTGAAATTACTGTATGTTCTAATCAGAATTAATTTTTTTCACTGATTAATAGGAAAAAATGAAAACCTTACTCACACACCTAATACTGTATGCTAGGGATGGCTCAGTTTTATCCAATGCCCACAGCTGAAAGTGAAAGTGGGACATCCTTCCAGGTACCCATGACCTTGAGGAGCTCCTCCAAGGCAGAGAGGGTGGCCTTTCCCCCAAGACAGCAAACTCTGCCTTTTCATCCTGTCTATTGCCTATCAGATAATGACTTTCTCTCTTCTTGCATTGACATCCTTATTATAGAGCCAGAATGAGGAAGATTGGATCACCAGCAGCCTGCAAATTGGGAATGTCAGAAGCAAAGAGAATGTTGCTGCAGAAAGCTCAGGAAATAAATCTTTTCAGCTGCTGTGGCTTTAGGGTATTATGTTGATGTCACAGCAGCTTGTATAGGTGCTGTTTCAAATTAATAGGAAAAATCTTCCAATTTTCAGATCCATGGTCTCTTTTATCAACATGATAAATACCACTGGAGGGAAACAAATCACTCTGCAAGTGTAACAGCCCACTTTCTGATGAGCAAGGAACATTTCCCCCCTATTTTCCCATATTCAAACAACTTGGAGCAAATGCAGTTTTATAAGCAGGACTCAAAGTTATTACTTTTCTCAGAATCCCTGTATTTGGGCTTGGAAATAAGTATGATGAGAATTCTCTTTTATCCATTAAAGTAAAGTAACCTTCCTAAGCTCAGATTCAGCCCAGCTTGGTAGTGACTTGAATACAGAAAGCCCTATAATTTTTGGGATTTTTATTGTGAGAAACTCTGGTTGTTTTGGCACAAAACTTTTTCATATAAAACTTTGGAAAAATGTTGTAATTTGGTAATATTTCTTAAGGCTTGAAAAAAAAAATAGGCAAATTATTTTATATTTTACCTTACCAGTCTGCTTAAACTGTGACCTGGATGTCTCATGTCTTACCTTTAGGAGGCTGAGCTCTGTCTGAACTGTATTTAATGTAACCTAAAGAGGGAAAGTGACAGCTCATGGGACACGGAGCCCAGGCAGGAAACATAATCTGTATTGGGGCAAGAAAAAATCAACCCCAAACCAAACATCCAAACCCTTCCACAAAGAAGTTCCTTTCCTTACAAACTTTTCTCTCAACCTCCACAGAGAAAATGGGAAGGAATGATGAAATTCTTGCCAGCTCAAATAGTCACAACGGGTGAGCATCTGACTTATGCACTGTATGCATTTATGAATCTCTAAATCAGTTATCCACTTCTGATCACTATTAAACAGGCTCATATTTATGAATTTTGAAATGATGGAATTTTGTATTTTTCTGGTGTTTCAGTGAATTTTTCCACTGGCTCTATCAGTCATCTTTAGCAATCCTTACCCTGCTCACAGGATTCAAAGCTCTATAATGAAGATCCACCTGCAACTAAATTTTGAGGCTGAACTGAGTTTCAGGAACCAGAGACACTTTCTATACAGACCACCAGCACTCCTCCTGCAGTGCTCCTTATTTAGAGCTTTTCTTATAAAAATTAATCTCATTTCTTTTTCCAGCTTCCCTGCTAGTCTTCAGTAAGACTAATCTACTGAAAAAACACATATAGGAATGACTGATGTTTACTGCTTAGAAAATAATTATGACTGAAATACTGATTCAGGGAGTTGGGTAAGGGATGGGGTGCTGAGATAGAAACCAGTTAACAAATACTGGGATCCTCAGATCTTCCTTTAGGAGGTGGTATCACATGTGATCTATCTCGACCTTTCTTTCAAGGTGATGTGAATTTTTAAAAATAATTAAAATGGTTTGCAGTGGTGTTCTGCACTCCCACATGAGTTATGGTGATGGTGTTCCAGAACACACAAAGCCTACAGTGGGATTTACATAATCATTTATATCTGTGAAAGCTCCTGCAGTATCTGCCTGCATAAATCAAGGACTTTTCTCATACCATTAAGAAATGATTTAATTCTAGAAAGTCTGCTTAGACAGATGCAAGGATGTCAATAATGACAAGCCAGGTTCTGGAGACAATTTCAATCACTTGAGTTCTTTGTTACTGAAGGACACACTGAAATACAAGGATGCTGAAAGATCTGTACAAATTAAACATTCAAATATTACTGTCCAAAAGCCTGAGAGGGGGGAAATCCCTATTGCTCCTCTGGAACACCCATTTGGTGAAAGGATTGATCACTGAGAGTGCAGGTCTGGCCACACAGCCAAGGACCATTCCCTGGATCTCTGCAGTGTCCAGGGATGTTTGATGCACACCATCCACTGTGTGTGTCCAGCAGGGCTCAGCCAGGCTGGCAGAGCAGAGATTACCCTGAAGGGCTGGCAAAGGTGGCAGGGAAAGGTGGCAGGCTCTGGGGTTTCTCCTGGGGCAGAAGAACATTCTACTGCCTTGCACACAGAGCTCCTGTTACAGGCTCCACACAGTTCCTTCTCTAAATAATGTACTGATGGTTTCTTTCTGTTTGAGGTGGCAGGGGGAAAGACTTTAAAACCAACCAAATAACTCCCGCTAAGCCAAGCGTAGCCTTTAGGAAAGGACATTTTATTACTTTCAATATAAACTGCAGTGTGCATATGTCCATATTTAAAACACAAGATGCAGTTCCCACTGCAGGCCTGCTTCAGCAGAGTCACCATAAATATCTGCATCAGCTCCAGCGGCTCCCTGTGTGCTGGGAAGTCTGAAGGGCTCTGAGCTGTCCCAGGCAGAGGGCAGGCAGAGAAAGACAGATTTACAGATCCCCTGAGAATCAGCTGTGCTGGCTGAACCATTTCCTCTCCAGCAGTTGACAGTCTAGGCTGTAGGCATTCCAAGGGAATTAAAGGGAAGCTGTTTATTGCTTTCAAAGATGATTCAAACAAGGGAATATTTCTAAAGGAACAGGAATTGCAGTGTGCATTGTTCTGCATTGCCACTGAGTGAGATTGAGAGAGCCAGAATTGAGGGATGCAGAGTCAGGCTGGAGCAAGAACTTGGGGTTTTCTGTGAGCAGACTGTTCTCGAGATTATATTCAACTTAAATTATATGTTATGGGAAAGTTGATTAAATTTTGAATCCAAAAAAATTATAAATCCCTTTTTAATGGACAGTGCTGCACATAGATGAGAACCCCTGTGATGCCCTCAGAGAACTGTGAACAATGCATTACCTGGAACACTGGCTGGGTTTAAGGCTGGCTGGGGTTTGTGGCCTTTTGAGCAAAAATGGACCAGAAAATGCTTCAGTCCCAAAAAATGTGTGCCCAGCAGGGGTGGTTCTAATAAAACTATCTAAATAAAAGCTCTTGGAGGGATACTGCCTGGAAGTATCCAGGGATACCATCCAACTCCCACCTTCTTGAAGTTCAGTCTATGTTAAAGGTCACTAACTATTGCTGCTTTCTGTTAATACTTACAGTGGAAATGTGTCTGTTAAATTGTTCCCATTTAGCCACTGGGAAAAAAAGAAATTTTGGACAAAGCAATGGGATTTCTGGTAGAGAAACTGGTATCTAGGCTGATGTAATCTTCAGTCCCCTTTCAAGTGCATGGGTAGACCATTGAGAAAAAGACTGTAATAGAAAAGGAATTAATTTCTGTCCCTGTTGTCCTGATCATGCATGATTGCAAAGGGAGTTTAATCCACATGCTTGCTAACAGCAAGAGCTTTTACACTGGGGATTTACAAATTTGATAAAAAAATATTGGAACTCCTTCTTCAGTTTCCTCTTACTCATCTTAATTATTAATTTTAACTCCATGCTGCAGATCAGGGTTACTTTGTTAGGTGCTTAATGAGGCTGAGAGGACCCACATGGTGTGGCCAGTGAAGGAATTCTATCCAAATTACCTAAACATTCTTCTTCCCTTCCTAAAGGTAACCTTGCATTGCAGGAGAATCAATGTCCTTCAATATGAGGACAATCTAAAGACTTTGCATCAGGAGATTCATAAACTTAGTCTGGTAAATTGTATTATCCTGCTCTTAGGGGGATTTGCTGGATACACTGCTCTTCAGTTCTGGTGGGAACAGGTGAACCTCTTCAGTTTCTGGTGCATGAACAATCAGATTAAGAGACATTCAGATTAAAAAACAAGCTGAAATTTTCTGTTCTTGAAAATTGCTCCTATTTTATAGGACACTATAGAAACACAGGGGTGTGAGCTGCAGAAAAGTGAGTGCTGTTGTGGAAAAGGCTTGGTCATGAAAGCAATGGAGCACTGAAAGGAATAAAACAGGGAAAATGGTGCTCCAGGGTAACTAGAGCACTACCAAACCCATGCACAACACAACAGGATATGTGGTCTGTGCTGGACGCTGTCTGCAGAATGACCTGACAGGGAAAGACTCGGGGAAAATCCAGCAGCAGTGGATCCCAGGGCTCTGAACAGCAGGAAGGACCTGGCCCTGTGCAAAGGTGCTGTAGCTCCTGGAGGGGGACCAAGAACAACTCCCAGAGCAGGAATTCACTTCAGCCCAGCAATCTCAGAGGTCCCCTGAGCAGAGGCTGGCAGGAATGGCTGAAATCCAGCAGGTCACCAGTGAGGAGGGGTTGGCTGATTGAGAGAGCCAAGGAATGCTGAGACATTGTGGGAGCCTTGAACCTCAGCTGCCTAAAGCACAAGCAGTGCAATGACAGCTTGCTGACACTGCGACAAAAATCAGTCTAGAAAAGGTGGCTGCTTTCTCTTCAGAGCTCTTGAGCTTTAATGTTAGCAGGGACTCCTTGTGGTTATGGTAAATGGAAAGGGAAACAGTAAAACAGCTGAGATGAGCCTCATTAAATATTAAAAAGCTGACAGCATGGATATGGTGTGGAGGTGTGCATTTAGGATGACATGTTGCCTCAAAGCAATGTTTAAATCTGTGTTATCTCTCAGAAGTAGCTCTTCCCCTGCTCCTTCAAAGTTATAAACCCATGAACTTCACAGTATATCCTAAATATAATTGTACTGGCAAAATGCCCTGCTAGAATGGCAGTGGGAAGTGGATGCTTTTTTGGATTGCTTTAGTTATTTGTGTGTTTTAAAAAATCTGAAGTTCCCACTATCCTGAAGCTTGAGGAAAACCATGAGAATGGGAAAGGCTTTAAATCTCTGCATATATCAAATAGTTCCTTCAACTCCTCATTCTTGACTTACGCATCACAAGGCTCTTTTGAGGTGTCCTAGTGAGGGTAGTGGTGTCTTTAAACTCTGCTACAGAGATGTGGGTTCCTGACCTGGGCAAGGGAGGATCCTGTCTTCCACTGCAAGCTGGAAAGGGAATGTGATTTGGAGTTGGGTGTTTATGGTTTGATGGCTTCTCTGGGTTGGTTTTTGATTGTTTGTGTATGCTTTTGGTTTCTGTTTGTTTGAATTGGGTTTTTAGGCCTCTTTTAGCTGCTGAAGATGAAGGACAGACTGCAATGCTTGGCCAAGGAAGATATGAATTCTCACAACAAAAAAATCCTGTTTGAACTCTTCCTGACTTCTGGATGGTTTCTGCATTGGTATTAATTGGAGAAATGTGCTAGAAATGTTAACAAGGGTGATCACTGTGTTTTATGGAGCTACAATTACAGCTTTAGAATGTTCAGCCAGTGCATGCTGACCTGCTGCAATTTGCAATTCTGAATAGCACCTAGAGCAGGGACTTTCACTGTGATGTCCCTTGTGCTGACAGCAGTTGAGACAAGAAAAACCCTGCTGTTGGAACTATTACAGTAATTGATGGATTCATAAATACTGTGTCATTTGTTAATACCATCCTGTTAAGTCCTTCTGGGAATGAGATCACAGATTTTCTAAGAAGCAGCTGCTGCAGAGTTTCCTGAAACCCCAGATTTTTGGGCTGGGCCGAGGAAGGCAGGGCTGACAATGCAAACGGATGCCTGGTTGTAACAACATGAGCTAACAATACTGAGCCTGCAGCCTTGAGAAGGTGTGGGCAGCCTTGGTGATTCAGGGAGTGCTGACAGTGTTTCGTGAGCTCTGTGCTTCAAAAGGGAAACTCACTGCTCCTGCTCCCCTCCTGTGTCCCTTGAAGATAAATCCTGCCTGGAGAGAGGCTGGAGACAGCTCAGCTAGGTGTGTGTTTATTGGCCATGTTACCCTTTATCAGCGTTCGATTACCAAAAAGCTCTGCAAAAAGAACCATGTACAAGTCACCCCTAGAAAATCACTGTGACTGAGGAAAAAAAGGAATGAACAATAACTGAGACATTAATTTACATTTGTCAAGGTGATTACTGACTGAATTATAATTCTATTTCCTCTGATCAATTTAGCACAAGATTCCTTCTTTCATTATTTCCCTGCTCATGGGGTGGGTATCCCTGATGAAGCACAGGTACCCTGGAATTTGTTTTGCAATATTACTCCTTTCTCCAAACAAGTCCTCCTCACCAGCAGTTCCTGAGTCGTTGCAGGAGGAATCAATACAGTGTCGGGTCAAATTATCTGGTGCAGAGGCTCAGTTATCTGCTCATGTCTCAGTCACTCCCAGAGATGAAATTACAAAGCAGCTGCCACTGCACTGAGGAAGGATTCCAAGGGAGCAGGATGTCCCCAGGATGAGCTGGGGAATGCTGGTCCTGGGGCAGGCAATGTAGGTGCAGAGTGATCATGGCAGGAGACTAGATTAATTACCCATCCATGCATGCATCTGTAAGTTAGGAACATATCTTTAATCATTATTTGTCATCTTATTTAATTAGATTTGAATAATACTTTTTTTTTTTGGTTATGGTTGTATTTTTTCAGTGAAATTTTACTCTTCCTTGAAATTTTGGAATATTGTTTTTATTCTTAGTAGTAGTACCTTTTCCCTAAAATTTAAAAGCAACTTTAAGCAGAGAAATAAAATTCACAGTACAGTAATTTCACGATTATAAGCCACACCTTTTTCATTGAAAAAGCCAGCCTACCCCAGTAGTGCGGCTAATCATCAGGTGTGGCTTATTTATGGACAAATCCCAGTGAAATGCCAGCCCAGAAGTGAGAGCTGGCTGGGAGGGCGCCTGGGGCTGCCTTTAAAGGCTTGGCTGGTCTATGAAAACTGTTTGCAACTTGAGCACCTGACACCAAACCCCGCTGGCAGCGATTCTGTTACTAATTTGTTAATTTGTTACACATGGATCCCTGCATTTAAAAAAAAAAAAAAAAAAAAAAAAAAAAAAGGTGCGGCTTATAATCAGGTGTGGCTTATAATTGTGAAATTACTGTATTTATTTACTCTATAAACACTGTCCTTTGGGTTCTGACTCAAGATAATTCAATATGAGGACATCAAACCCATCTCTGTCTCCTACAAATGTGTATAGATCTATTTTATCACAAACAGCTGCTGTTCTATGATCCCAAATCAAGATTATACAAGATTAGTTTGCCTCATATTGACCTTATTTTGTCTTCACTGGAGACCTCTTTTAATTCTTGTTGGCAATTTCTACTGATAAAACAAAGGAGTTTTTCCACTGTGACTTAGCAGAATGCAGCAGGGTTTCAAGTTTCCACAATGTGATAGGAGGTAGGATGCTGACTTTAAGGCTTGTTTTATCCCCATTTGCCTGTGGGAGAGGGAGGTGGCTGCTGGCCCAGCCCTTCTCTCTGCCAGGGCAGAACATCCTGGAGGTGTGCTGGGAGCAGAGGTGTCCCCACAGAGCTCTGGGGCTGCAGGTGCCCCTTTTCCTCAGGAACACGGAACAGAGCACTGTGGGTTCCTGTATTACCAGTCAAATGGCTTTTGCTGGGTTCCAGGAGTAAATCTGTGGGCTTATTTTGCATTGTGTCAGCTCCCCTGTCCAAGTGCTCCCCACACAGCCAGAGGTGGCTCTTGCTGGACTACACTAAAGGAATTTATCACCTGCAGAACCAATAGAACTTCTTCTGTCCCAATAGAACAGAGGATGTACCAGGAACTTGGCATCCAAGTGCTCTCTAGCTTTTCAGAAGGAAGGGATGATATTAGTGCCCAGGAGCAGCCCAGCACCACGAGGTGCACACTGCATCTACGAGGATGTTTAGCTCGTAAGACAAGGCTAAACATGAGCTCAAGCACCAAACAATAACCTAAATGTGCAGGGTTTTAGCTCATGGAGACTTTTTTTGGCTTGGTCACTGCTGAAATCCCACACTGGCCACTGTTGGGGTGCAGTGTGATGGGGACAGGCTGCTGTGCAGGCGCTGGCAGGGCTGTAGGGACAGTGGGACACTGGTGGCACCATGAATAACACCCCCACTTGTGTAAGTTGGCTCTGACTGCAGGCATTTCTGAGAGTTGTCCTTTTGGCTGGTGACTTAACTCTGCCCTTCCCTGGATTCCCTTGCGATTTAATTTAAACCCCAATGGCCCTTTCTGTGGCACATGATCTCTGTCACATTCTGTGTTCATTCACATCCTATTTCTGCATATTTTTCTGCACTTGCTGTGACTTGTGAAGATGAATGTATTACCAGCACACTGTTTCCTTAAGCTAAACAATTACTTTGAATGAATATTACATGGGTTATGTGAAGATATAAAGTAGGAATAAAGAGACTTGCTATGGAAACAGGGCTTTTTTTGCCACTTTATTTGATGCTTTCCTCTCTTCTGCAGTGGGGATTACTGTGCTATTTATTCTTTATGGTGAAAATATGACAGTTATGTCTGTTAGATTTTTCATATTTTTCTTTATATTCTTTAAAAAGTGAGAAATGTAAATGACATTCCTGTGCTATCTTTGGGTATTTTGTTTGTATTCTGATGATGTCTCCTTTCTCCAGGAAACAAAAACTAAGATGTTGCATTATGCCCACCTCATTCATGCATGTTTTTCAGGTGTCTGTCCTTGTCAGCTCATGTTCCACAGAGTATTTCCAGAATGTGGGTTCTGTAGAACTTTGCAAAGCCCTGCTGCCTACTGTCTCTAGTGTGGTATTTAGAGCAGGAAAACTTTTAAAGCCCAACACAAGCTGGTGGATTGACCTCTGTATTTTATTAGAATGATTAATCTGCCTTATATTTTCATTGACTAATCTCTGTATTTCTGCAGCAATTATTCACTTCTACATGTTTCTGCTGGCTGTATAAAATACTCCCAGAACTGAGAATCAGGAATCCTTCAGCAATGTGTGTGCAAAAGCTCAGGGATTCACACTTTATCCTCTTGCTACTAAATGAGTTATAAAACAAGGAGAAATGCTTCACTGAGCCAGCAGTTTCATTCTGAGAGGAAGAGAGAGAACAGTGATATTTGTAATCCAGTGCTAAATGCAAGCAAGTTCTGTGTCTCTTTATTCGGGAGACTGCTTCCCTGAGTCACAGGGGTTCATTTACATTCGGGTGACATCTACAAGAATTTTGCCAACACAGCTTATTACTGCAAACATAGTGTCAGTTCTGACATTTCTCTTTGCTGGAGAATTCCCAGCATGGCTCTGTTTGTTCCTGGTGGCAGACGTGCAGTCACACGGGGAGCAGTGCCAGCCTCAGGAGCGCCTGCATCCCGCCAAGCTCCATTTCCCAGCTCTGCCTCCACAGCCCTTCACGGCCAGGTGGGAACAGAAGACTTTCCCAAAGCCATTGTGCTCTGGAAGCAGGATCAGCACCTGGATCTGGCTCCTGGCCAGGTCCCAGGTGTTTTTCTGGAGCAGAGGCACAAACACATCACTATGGTGGGCTGGCAGAGCTCCCTGCGGGCACCGAGCAGCTCCAGCCCCAATCAGCAATTCATATTGATCCAGCACTCCCGGGGCCACACAACTGAACCCATGGAAAATAAATTATCCCTGTTATCTCTGTAGCTGCACTGAAAGGATGCTTCATTTCCAGACTCTTTTTCAAGACTAACTCACAACAAGTGTTAAAAGATGGGCAAGGAGTCAGAGCCAGGAGAATTATCTGAATTAGATCTTCAACTCTTTGGTCTTCCTTTCCCATATCCCTGCTTTGTGCATTTCCCTGGCTATCCCATGCAGTTACTCCACTTCGCTTCTCAGAGAGGGTGCCATCAGGGTTCTTTCATTTTATAAACATAATTTACAGGTTCTGTGAATTGCTCTTGTTAATGGGAGTCACTAGTGATGCTTAATAAGAGACATCAGAATATTTTGTCTACCACTCCATACACTTTTCTCCTGCTCTGTTTATATATTAATATTAATATATTATAAATGCATATTATTATATGTAATATGCATTTATTTGTCACTCCCCTCTGGGGAACAAAGCCTGGCAGCTACAAACAGTTCTCTTGTAATGCAAACATTCACAGAATTTACAGAATTACTAGGTTGGAAGAGACCTTCAAGATCAAGTCCAACCCATGCCTTAACACCTCAAGTAGATGATGGCATCAAGTGCCACATCCAGTCTTTTTTAAAACACATCAAGGATGGTGACTCCACCACCTCCCTGGGCAGACTATTCCAGTACTTTATCACTCTTTCCATGAAAAACTTTTCCTAATATCCAACCTGTATCTCCCCTGGCACAGCTTGAGACTGTGTCCTCTGGTTCTGTCAGTGCTGCCTGGAGAAAGAGACCAACCCCACCTGACTACAAAAACCTTTCAGGGAGTTGTAGAGAGTGATAAGGTCACCTCTGAGTCTCCTTTTCTCCAGGCTGAACAACCCCAGCTCCCTCAGCTGTTCCTCACAGGGTTTGTGTTCCAAGCCCCTCTCCAGCCTCGTTGCCTCTTCTGGACATGCTCAAGTGTCTCAAAGTCCTTCCT
>VRYO01002410.1:184432-210556 GCA_009812075.1 Sialia sialis
GAATGGGTGTCACATTGGCCAGTTTTCAGTCATCTGGAACCTCACCAGTGTCCCAGGACTGCTGGTAAATGATGGAGAGAGGCCTCACAAGCTCATCTGCCAGCTCACTCATCACCCATGGTGATGATCCCACCTGGGCCCATAGATTTATGAACATCTAAGCTGCTCAGCAGTTCTCTGACTGCCTCCTCCTGGATAACAGGGGGACCACTCTGCTCCCTGATACCATCTACCAACCCAGGAGACAGTTGTCCTGAGGATGAGCCATCTTCCCACTAAAGACTGAGGCAAAGAAGGTGTTAAGCACCTCTGCCTTCTCCTCATCCACAGTTACTAAGGGTCCCTCCCTCATCCAATAAAGCTCCACCCGGTTCCTGCCTGACTCCCAAGCAGAAAATTGTGAACAAGTGAACCCTCTTCTGGAAGCCGCTCAGATGAAACCAGCCCCATTATTTCAGTTATGACTCAAGGCAGATTTGAATTTAGGATTTCAAGGAGGTGTCATGCCCCCTGGCCCTGCTGGCTGTTTTCTATTCACTCTGTTCACTCTGTATTTTTCATCTCATTCTCAGTTCTACAGTGTACAGCATTTTCCACTAACTCATATTTTGTGAAGATAATGCCCCAAAGACTGGAGTCTGCTATTTTTCATAAAGATACTGAAGCTGGGCCTCAGTTCAGGAAGGTACTTATGTGCACAGTTTGTGCTCTGTAAATGCATCCTTGATTTTATTCCTACAAAATTTTCCACTTGAGGAGGCACTGAGATTCATGTCCTAAAAAAGTCACTGTTCCATCCCTTTAGATTGTGGGAGAGGGTTTTGTCTTTTGCTGATGGGCTTGTCTTGTTTTTAAAGTTTGTATTATAGAGCTGTTAAAATCAAAATTACCAGAATGTTGGAAAGCGCTTTTGCTGAAATTCATAGATTCATATAACAGGTGAAGTAAAAGGCATAGCAAGATCACTCCTTTAACAAGAACAAGAAAAGTGGCTGTGTTTGTGGGTTTATGGAGAAGCCTTCACAGGCTGCGTTGAGAGAAACTTTTAAACCTTGGCTTCTGCCCTGAAAAAGGGCAGCCATTCAGAGAATTATGTTAATATATTTCAAAATATAACAATACTATTGATCATTTCTTACTATGAAAGAGAACTGGTCATTCTTTATATCCTGGCAGACAACTGACTGTCATTATATCTACCTTGAAAATGGCTGTGTTTAGCAGAACTGAGCATTTTCTACATTCATGGAAAAAGGGGTGTCATCATCACAATGCCTGCCCCATTTCAGGAGGAGCTGGCACTGCAATCTTTGCTTGTCCCTGCTCCTCCTTCTGTGTTAAGGCTCCTGGTTTTCCCCAACTATTGTCAGGGCTTCCAGGAGAAGGCAAAGGGGCCACAGTCCTGCAAGTTTATTTCTTTTGTTTCCTGTGGGCCAGAACTCTCTGCTCAGTCATTATTTCCAAAGCCCTCTACTCCTTTTAGCCTCTGAAAAGATAAACTGTCAAATTAGAGATGCAAAACCAGATAAAAGTTCCACTCGAGGACCATTACAATTATGTCCTTTGCTCATTTCTGCTTACAGAAGTTGGTAGTGTGTCAGTGGGATTCTCTGTATCAGGAAAGATCAATAAATACTGACTCATTAAATAAAACCCAATCCCAGCAAATAAAAGAGGAAGAATATGCTGAATAAGCATAACTCATGGATGAAGCAATCTTAGAAATCTAATCCTTAGAAAGGATAAATGAAAGTTGTCAAAGAAGAGGATATTGTAGTCATTGGTGTTGATAATCCATACTAAGGTAATCTGTGAAATTTATAACCAGCCCGGCAGCAGGATTTTTGTAGGCAATAGGCTGCATTTTCTTTGTGGCAGGGAAACAGTAGATGGTGATTTCCACAGCAATCTAAATTCTTCTATGAAATACTGATAAATGTTGTGAATGCTCCAAAGAACTGAAACTGTTTGGAGGTCACAGCCTGTGACCATGCAAGTGAAGAAGAATTAAGAGTTACAAACAGCAATGAATTCAGAACTTAACTGCATGACAAAGATTGCTTAAACTATCAGTACAACAAACAATCTGATACCTTAAGAAGGCTGAACTAGTCAATGTGTTTGTAAGAACTGATTTATTAAATTGCCCCCAAACGATGCTGATTAGGTTGTTTTTTACTTTCCCCCATCACTTTATATTTTTCTTTGAGATGTTTGAGAATTTTTCCTAATAGAGAAGATTGTATAATTAAGGTAGTCCTGAATATAAGGAATATAATTTTCTTCATAAAAATACTAAATTACTAGGATACAGTGATTTGCCAAGCTGGTAAGTACAGTTACTTTCATTTGCTGAGTGGAGAAGTGAATTTAAGGAAGCTGAAATGACTTCTCAGTAGGAAATCGGCAGGCATGAGGCAGCCTGAGACTCTTGAGTTGGGATTATTTCCTGTCAGTGCCTCTGATAACCCATCCTTCTAGATCCTTAAAACGAGGTTTTCCCAATCTCCTTCAGTGGTGTGTGACAGTATCCCACAGATTAAGAGCAAATATTCCCCCACTTTTGAAACTTTGGAGCTTGTTTCAGGAATTTCTTGCTCCCCCATTTGGACAGTAAGAAGAGTCTTGGATGCACCTGCAGGGAGGTTGAACCTCTCTGAAATGTCCCTCCTGAGAACCTGCCTGTCTCTGATAACCTGGAGAAGGTCTGTGTGCCTCCCCTGGAACTGCTGGCAAGGACTAGGAGAAGCCTGGGTATGGATTTGCAAAAGAACTGTGAAATTGCAAATTCCTTTTCTTCAGCTGGACCAGCTCTAAAAGGGCATGCAATGAAATGAATGGAAACAAAGAATGCAGACGTTAGGTTAACATTTAATTTTTTCAATATTTAGTATTTCAAGTTCTGCTATGTTTATGCAATAGATATTTAAATAACAGTACTGTGCCTTTCTTGAAATCAGCTTTTCAGACAAGAACTGTCCAAAACCCAAGTTTGGACAGTGCTCAAACATATCTTCCTCAACAGTCTTCTGTTTTGTTTTTGATTCTGTTCACCATTCTGGTGGACTCCAGACAGGATTACCTAGAGAGGATTTTCCATGAGTAGGATTGTATACATGACTTTCTATAGAGCTGCTGGAGACGGATGGAGGATGGAGCTTGTGAATCCCAAAGGCCTGAGGTGCTGCCCAGAGAGGCAATCCGGGAGCTTGGCTGTGGAGATGCAGCTCTTGGAACAAATAGAAACCTCTTGGTAATGTAAGCTTTGAGTAAAATCTTCACGACAGAGTACAGTAATTTCACGCGTATAAGGCGCACCTTTCTGACTGAAGTTTTGATCCAAAGCCGGAAGTGCGCCTTATAGCCCAATGCGCCTTATAGCCCCGTGTGCCTTATAAGTGTGAAATTACTGTAATTTTTAAGCCTTTTTTTTTTTTTTTTTGTCCAGTGTTTAATTGCTCTAGTACTAAAATGAGAAGTATCAAGTTACATAAAATAGAATTTCTTCGAGATGAATGCCTCCACTCATATAACCCTTGGGACTGGGAGCAATGATTACACAGGTTGTGATTCTCTTTGGTTTCAGTGGGGTAATTCTTTGGCTCCCATGAAAAGGTATGTTTAAACCCGAAGCAGAATTTTACCCTTTTAATCTATCTTCTCATGGCTTCAGGAAAGTCTCTAGATAGATAATACAACCTAAGAAAAGGAGATAGGTAAACTGAAAGGTCAAATCTTTGTGTGCTTTAGCTTCATGCTAAATGAGTGGTGGAGGAGGAGACAATGGGGAGATGAAGGCAAGAATATCTTAAGTGCTACAGGTCAGCACCCCTTTCCCAACAGCATTTTCTGAGAAATGTGTGGCTAACCCTTGAGCAAAGGTCATACATTTGATTTCCTCTTCTAGCCAGGGAAATCTTAGCTTGTTTTCTCAACTGGAACAAATCCATGCATTGCTTCTCAGGGCAGCTTCCCCTGAATGTCACAGGACAATGCTCTTGTTAAGTCCTAGAAGTGTTCTACTTCCCATCCAAGAGGATTCAACAGCAAAACCCACCCTCAACCAGAAAAGAGAGCACAGGAAAGAGAAAGGGAGAGGAAGAAAAATACAAGAATGTATTTTTTCCTCTGAGGATTCTGGCTGACTGAGCCAGAAAGGAATAGGCAAATATATTCATACTTGCAATACACTTGAAACAGTTCATGTTCTTTCCCATTAGGCTGAATTTCATGGTAGATGCACATAAAATGCAATAGCTAAAATTAAGCTCTCAGAGTAAGCTAGGAAGTAATGATTCTGTTTCTGAAAGCTGGGAAAGCTATGGAGGGCAAAACTTGACAAAATTCTGGGGACTTATCCTGCCATATGAAATTTTGATTTATTATTTTGACATTATTTTTTCTTTCCTAATTAGTCAGCTTGATTGTAAGGATTTATTTCCTAAGTTGCCCCCAAATTGCATGCTGATGGTTTTTTTCTTCCTTTCCCCCTTCCTTTATCTTTTTCACCTAGAGAGGACTTTCCACAGGCAGGACTGTATACTTTTATATATGACTTTCTATAGAGCTACTGGAGAGGGATAGAAGTTATAAATCCCAAAGGCCTGAGGTGCTGCCCAGAGAGCAATATGGGGGCTTGGCTATGGAGATGCAGATCTTGGAACAAACAGAAACCTCCTGGTAATGTGAGCTTTGAGTAAAATCTTCACAACATTATTTTAATTATTTATTTTTATTATATATAATATTATTTTAAGTTTTTCTATGCAGTGTTTAATTACCAATAAAATGGGAAGTATCAAGTTATATTTGATTTTTTCTTTTTCACAAAGCCCCTCCTGTGCAGAGCTGTGTATGCTGATGTGTGCACACATCAGCTGTGGGAAGCACACACGGAGGGCAGTGTTGAAATCCTCTCCATGAATCACACACGTGGCTTCTCACGCTGCTCTTGGTTACTGTGATGCCCTAAACAGCCTTTCAGGAATTATGGAGCCATGGCTCAGCACACTGGGACTGATATTCTTACATAGCTGTAATGCCCAGGAGCCATGGCTGGGAAACTGCATGTGTGAGGCACTACAAAAAGAACAAAGATTCTCTCCTCCCACATTCTTCTTGTTTGATCCACCACTTGATCAGGCTCTTCCTGCCAGCCTGCTTTGTGGCAATAGCACAGATGTTTTCCATCTTGCAGCAATATGCTGAACATATGATGGAAATCTGTCCTGGAATGCAGCCTCCCTGGGAAGTCCACTCTTACTCTCAGTAGATACTGTGGATGTTGCTTTTGGGGACCCGAGTTTTTCCTCTGTTCCTTCCCTGAAAATTCACTTCACCGTGGCTGGCTACAACGCTTTTTCTGCACATGCCTAGGTCTGAAAAGAGGTGTAAAATACAGTGAATCCTTTAAACCCTGGGGAATCTCTCTCCCAGTCTCAAACAGAAGTCCCTGCCATTTGCTCATCATTGTTCAAACAGCACTGCCAAGAGCCCCAGTGTGACCAGACTGCCCACTACAGTTCTGGATCTCAAAACCCAGTGGCTTCATTCCTGCCCCCAACAGTAGTGGATCTATTCAGAACCCCATGGCTTCATTCTCACAGCTGTGGCCTGAGATTTCTGTGAGTTTTGTGGTAGTAAAATTGGTGTGATATGGTTGAGAAAGAGCTGCCAGGTTTGGGTCTCCCCTTTCCTCAGTATTTCTGAACTTCCTTAGCATCTCTTTTTCCTTTGCCCGTCTCATTTCTGAGATCCTGCATGGTTGATACAAATCAATCTCTTATCTAATGAGTCCTGATGCCTCCAGGTCACTGCTGTAGATACCACTGAATGTGATTTTATCAATGCCAGAACAAATCCAGGATATTGGATTAGGCACTAATGGCACAGGAGGTGTTTGAAAGCCATTTCCCTTTCCCTCTGTCATTAATGTGCTTCCATGGCTGATGAGCTGCCAGTGTTTCAAGAAGCAGATCTCATGAATTTCCTTAGTGACAGGCCAATCCAGAAGCCCCTGCAGTGAATTCACCGTGGGCACATCTAACAGACCCTGGATTGGCCATTTATTTCTCTCTTTAAAGAAAAAAGTTTTTCTCCAACCAAAAATGGAACTGAACTAATAACCTTCTAATGGGCATGCAGTGGGAAAGCTTTTTGTTTTCAAACCTGCATAATCTTTCATGCTTTGGGATTCTAGAATCTGAATTTAGATTTTTGTTTAAGGACCTGAATAATCACACCACAGCTGTAGTTTAAGCTGTAGTACCATCAGAGAAGAGCTAGTCCAGTCCAAAGCAAAACCCCGCCATGCTTCTGTGATTCATTTTTAAGAACTCCAGCACAGACAGGAATGATTGACCAGTTTTCAGACTGATGGGGGAGTTTTCTTGGGGCAATAGGATATACATCCCAATATTGGTGGCTATATTTTGTCCCATTCTCTGGGTGACTGGTCTGTTCCATTAGGTGATAGCTGAGACTGAATTGCTGTGGCTTTTTTCCAAATAAAGTTGCCCATGGTCAGCTTCCCTGGGAATCGCTGGACAGCTGTAGTCCACCAAAAATTCCATGATCTCAACAGCTAATGACAGATTTGCTTGTGAGTAGAAACATAAAGTACCTAAGTCCTGCTTGTAGGCATTTACTGGGGGGGTGAACTGTTTTTCACCTGAAATGGTTCTCATTTTCCACTTTCATGTATGTTTGAAAGTCAAATCATTGCACAGAGTTTTCAACAGGGTTCCAAAATACAAAGGAGATTTTTAAGGTGCTGCATAACCACCATTGTCATTGCTGTTCATAACACAGTTTTATAAGTGCTGTTTCAGCCTTACTGAAAGATATTTATGTTTCTGGAAAGCCAGAGGTGGAGGAAAGAATTGGAAAAAAATTGAAATAGAGCAGACCAAAATAACACAGTAAAGCATGTTATCAGCATTGAAAGGCTTTGTGACTCTGATAAATACTCCAGATAATGAATTTAAGAGAGAGCTCTGCACATGGTGTGGCTCTATCACCATCTGCCTGGCACTGTAATTAACTGATTTTATCTCAAAATTGCTTTGCTAATTAGATGGAACACAGTCTGGTAGTAGTACTTGGAGGGTTCATCTGCTGGCCTGCTGAGTGCTGTGCAATATTTGTGTGTCCAATCCTTCCATGAGAAGCAACGATTGTGATCCCAATGGCACTTAGGGACACACCCCTCTTTGTAGAGGACAAATTCGGGCCTCCTATGCTCAAACATTTTTTAGGCTGAGGAAGTAATCTCAAGCCTACTTAGTCAGGGTCAAGCTGTCAGCAAGAACAGATGATAGTGAAGATCTCCTACCTGTTAGTTTTTCCCCTTTTGCTGGGGGTTACTCTCCCTGGAATTTTTGAGGTTCACAGAAAACTTCCTGATAAGCTGCAGGGAAAATTCGAGGAGCTGATTCAGCCTCCTGTTCAAATATAAAGCTATCCTTCCTGGCTAGTAAGGAAGAACTTTGACAATGGCTGTTTTCACAGACAGCTCCAATGGTGGAACATGGCTTTATTCTGCTAGATTTTTATAGTGTAAAAATTATTTATTTGTAACACACTGAAAATGGAAATGTTAACCTGTCTGTCCACTAGTTTTACATTGTGATTATTATGAGAATTACAAACTTCTGGCTCAGCAGAAATTAATTTCAAAACATCTGCTTAGCAGATGTTGAGGCACCTGCAGTCAAGGAACACCATATTGTGTAGCAGAGATTTGGATTCCAGGTTTTGTTTGGGTTTAAAAGAAACCTAAACAACAGCTGTCTTTTCCCTCCTCCCTTCAGTTAATTCATCATAGCTACCGCAAGTAAGAGGTCCTGCTGCACCCTGCTAGTTTGAGTCAGAAATACACAGAGCAGTGGGAGCACTGCTGGCTGCCATCACTGGGATTCAGAAAATATTGCTGCACTTTTTGTCCTTGAAGAAGTGGTTGTTTAGCAGAAGGTTCCAATTTCCACTGAGAATTTGTGTGTGTGAGTGTGGGGATGCAGATGTGGCCTCTAAACAAATATGGGGAAATGATGGCCATAGGGTTTAGTGCTGACAGTCTGTTACCTGTAACTTTATAAAGTGTTGCACTTGCCTGTTGTTAAAAAAAAAACGACTTTAAAGTCACTTAAAGCCATTTATCAAAAGATTTTTAGGTTGTTGGAGTAATAATATGAAAGTAAATTTCATCTATCTATCTATCTATCTATCTATCTATCTATCTATCTATCTATCTACCTATCTATTCCTGCTTTTATCTATATAAAATCATTTTCAATTTAAAAAAAAAGGTGACAATCCCTATGTCTCTGAAAACCTTGAAATACACAGTCAACAATCTAGGTGATAGATCTATTTGCATGTTTAATCAGGGTCCTTAAACAGCATGAGAAATTGTCCAAGGACACACAAAAAATGGATAACTGCTGTGACTGACACAAGCTTTAAAGGTATCTCTTAATAATGATTTTACAGAAAAACATGCTATAAGGGAACTATACTCCCTTCTTGGTATACCTGGTTTTTATTATTTATGGGTTTCATATGAAGTAGATGAAGTTTTTGTGGGCCAAAATAAAAAGAAAATTAAATTTCTGAATTGAGATACCATTAACTGTAAAGTAAATGTAACAAATCTAAGATAAGAAGGAATGATGATGTTTTCATTCACGCTTTATGGCTCAAGGATGTAGTTCTTTAAATGACAGTTGCCTTCAGAGGGCAACACAAGGTGCTTGGGTCCTGCCAGAAAGTCCTAATGTCCTAAAATGTATTAAGATGAAATGGATATATCAAATATACCAAATACCAAATCTATTCAGAAGGAACCAAGGTATTTTTTACCCTATAGGCTAAAAGTTTAGATGTCAGTATTACAAAACCAGAAAGTTAGAAGTAAGAACAGTGAATGATTCAAGTGGAGCGCATCTATCCTGCAGAGGAGATAGGAGAAAAAGTAATAAATATGATATATATATATATGCTATATATTTAGATATATACTTATCCCCAAGATATTAGTTATATAATTCTGTACCTTACATAATGTTACCTACACATTAGTCACAAAGGGAGGATGCTTCTACACAAGTACATTTTCATGTGCTTGTTTAGCCCCATGTTCATTGATGACTTCCTGGTTCAGACACAGCTCCTGTGGAAATTTGCCTGGCAGCTTTTGGATTCCCTGTGGCTCTGTCCTGCATTCCTGGGTAGTGCTGCTCTGGGCAGACTGGCAGTGAGGGAATGCTGCACCAGGGGAAATTCAGTCCTCCTGGGGAGCTTTGCTGTGGCTGATGCTCTGCTGACAGGTCTTGCACAGGTGCTCTGAGAGCTGCCTTGTCTGCAGCGTTTCTGTGTGTGGGGAGACAGCAGCTGGTGCCGCAGTGGTGACATTCTGCTCCCAGCGTCACTTGTGAAGAGTCAGTGTGTGAAGACTGAAGATCATCAGTCCTTGCACTGACAAATAATGAATTTTCCTCCAGGCAGTTTCTGAGTTCTGTGCACTCTTGTAACTATTGCAAATGCTATGTTGGTTTGGAGCTCTTAATGACTGTAATGTGTTCAGAGCAAACCTGTGAGTACTTGACTCTCATTTTGTCAGCTGTCATTCCTGTAGTTTTTATTAGCACTGAAGTGACAGCTTTGCATTTAGCAAAAAAATATATTTACATATATTAAGAAGATTTTTGTCAGTCATTATTTGTGCACGTCTTTATAGAAGGGCAGAAAAGAACACATTGTTTTGTGCAATATAAATTGATTGAAGGTTATCATGGGATCCTGGTAAAATGCAAGATCATCCAAACTGGTGTGTCCCAATTAAACCTTCCACAGCCATACCCAAAACCCAACCCCATGTCTAGCTGTAATCTCTCCTGATTAGGTTACAAATTCATAGTATAAGAACTTGCCTAAATTCAGGTCTTATGTTCCTCCCATGCACATTAACTGTAAACCTCAGGAATTGTCAATATAAATTCATAATCTTTTGTGCTCCATGGATGTGCTCTGGATACTGCTCTACTGTCACTCTTGTGTGGGGCTGGAACTGCTCTGGGCAGTCTGGGAGTGGATGGTGCTGAGCAGAGATGGTAGTGAGGGCCTGCTGTCCACACTCTGTATGTCCAGAAGGTTTTACTTTGCATTTTACCTCCATGTATCTAATGCTCATTCAAGGATGGGGTGTACTAGGCTCACTCCTAAATCTCATTTTTTGGGTTACTTTGACCTGAAGTATCTTTACAGTCCACTCTGCTATTGCAATATCTGATCCTTCTGCAAAATTGAGGCCACGCTCTTCTGTGTAAAATGTCATGGTAACTGAAATCCACAAGTCTCCAAGTATTTCTTCTTATCAGTGACAGCATATGATCAATGCTATTTGTAGAGTGTAGAACAGAAGTCTAAAAGTAGTTTGTCTCTTAGATATTGCTAGTCACAAAGTGGGTATGCTAAAAGGATGGGCTCAGTGTTAAAACTGAAGCTTGACATTAATGTGTAAACAGAACAAGGCAGGAACTGAAGAAGCTGGGGTGGTTACATCTCCAAGTTTGCTTGTAAACAGCAGCTGCAGCAACCTCATGTTCATCAAAGATCTTCCCACACCTCCTTCTACTCCTTTGCAACAAACCTGGTTTTAAAACAAATGGCTAAAACTATCTCCACTCTGTATAAAGTATCCCATGGCTCCCTTGAATACATTGGATATCTCTGACCTGGCAGTAATTCTTCCCTCTCCCCTGGCCAAGCACTACTTGAATCACCTGTGAGGTGGTTTGGTTATTCACATTCCACTTCCAGATGCAGAAGCCCAGCCAGCAGCCACTGCTCTGCAGAGCTGCCAGAGCCTAATTGTTTCTGGCAATGGCAACTGCCTTTCTTAGGCTTTTTTTCTTCCTTGTTCCTCCTCAACTGGCTTTTCAGAGCAGTAGCTTTCATAATACATTAGCTTAATGCACTCTGAGCTTGACCACATCTTCCATTCCCACTGCTGCCTGAACCACACATCGTCCTTGAACTCAGCATCCAGTACAATGATTTAGACAGATGAATAAATAAGCCCCTAAATATCCATGTCCTAGCAACAGCAAAACCAGTTCAAACCTATTGTTCAGAGCAGCCTATTGCTGCAGACAGTTGGTGATGGACTCACATTCACAGAATGTGGGGGCACGATTCAAGAAAGTGAAGGGTAACTCACTTGAGCAGAGTTCTGAGGACATGTGGACTGTGCCACATTCCCCCTTCTAGTGACAGCACAGCCAGGGTAAGAGGCAGTGTGTCACCACCACAGTGTGGTTCTGTTTTACTCAGCAGAAGGCTCAGTTCATCTGAAAAGAGGAGAAACAATAGATAATTGTGTAACAAGCTATTCCTTCTGAAAGTCAATCTTGCAGCTTTTGAAAGGCCTGACTGGGTGAAAGCACTCTCTGCTTTGTCAGACCTGAAAAGGGTTGGGGACTGAAAAAAATCCTTCCTGTCCTGTCGTTCCAGGCATTTAACTGAGGTTTGAGCCAGGTGAGGTCTGGGTGAAGCACACCCCAGAGAAATCATAAGTGTGTGTCTCTGAGCCTTCTAGCTGCCTGACATGCTTGAACATCCAAACCCCAGTTGAACACATAAATGATTAAATGGGGAAAAAAGGATACCTGTTATCTTGCATAAGCCTGAAGGACTGGAGTGAGAACTCCTTAGTTGTAACTCTGTCATGGTCCCTTTCCATTTTGACAGTTAAGGGTAGGAACTGAGTCCAATAGAGTGGGGGAGCATTTTTTCAATACTCTCAATAAAGCCTTGGGTGAATTTATGGAGACATAAACTCAGGGTTGGTTTACAGTACCATGAAATCCTGTCCAGTAGGGTCTGCAGCTCTGCCTGAAGCCAATGTTTTACTGGCCCCTTAGTTAAATTATTGAATATGTGTCCCAGGGCTACTGTTGATTTTGGGGGGCTGAATAGCAAATTGAACCACTCCTCTCTGCCTAGATAAGGGAAAAATTAACTTTTATCTTTTGATAGAGCACTGGGGTTCCTTTTGTCTTTATGTACACCAAGGGCAATGAACAGATATTTCCTCCTCTCAAAGGAGAGAAACAGCCAGAAAAGCAGCTCTAGGTCATGCTAATATTCATCTGTGCAAAATGTATTTGCCTGAGAAATGGGAGTGTGGGTGGGACTGGTGTCACTTGTCACATCTGAGCAGGGCCACCCCTTCCCAGGCCAAAAGCTCTGATGGTTTGCCTGCAGAAGCAGCAGTTTGGCTTTTCATGTCCATCAACATTCAAACAGCAGCCGCATGACACAAAGTTTAAAAAGGAATTGGGGCATCTCTGTGAAAGGCCTTCTTGTGTGTTTTACACTTCGCAATATAAAACATCCCATGGAATTTCAGTGTCCCACTGAACCATCTAAACCACAGAGCAATCTCTGAAAACAGAATTTCTCATGTAAATATATGACTTTCTTAGGTTACAAATCTATTAACATACTATAAAGAACAAACAAAACATGGAGATTGAGAAGTCAGAAAATTCTCCAGGAAAAGAGGAGTAAAAACTTCCTACATTGTTCAAATAATATATTATTTTACACTTTTTTCCCATTTCACCAGAAGAGCTATTGAAGGTGATCTTTTTTTGGATTGTACAGAAAAGCAAACAATTGTCTGACAAGTGCACCTGAGTGTCCACTGACACATGTAGAGTCTTCCAATTAAGCAAAAGAGAAGTAAAACAGACAGAAAATACTTCATTAATGACCAAATTACAGCAATTTTACAATTATAAGCCACACTTGATTATAAGCCACACCTCCAGGTAGCCGGATGGTGCACGGGATTTGTCCATATATAAGCCGCACCTTTTTTTTTTTTTTTTTTTTTTTTAAATGCAGGGATCCATGTGTAACAAATTAACAAATTAGTAACAGAATCGCTGCCAGCGGGGTTTGGTGTCAGGTGCTCAAGTTGCAAACAGTTTTCATAGAGCAGCGAAACCTTTAAAGGCAGCCCCAGGCGCTCTCCCCAGCTGGCTCTCACTTCTGGGTTGGTATTTCACTGGGATTTGTCCATAGATAAGCCGCACCTGTAAATAAGCCGCACGACTAGGGTAGGCTGGATTCTTCAATGAAAAAGGTGTGGCTTATAGTCGTGAAATTACTGTAAATATTTTTAAGTTTGGAAAGGAAGAAGTTGGTGCAGAAAGATTCTCTCAAAATCAGCTTTAATTTTCAGCAGAGTATAATGAATTCAGATTGTATCCAGGGCACTTTATGTGAGCAATCTAAAACATCCCAAAGGCAAACCAAGGTTCAGGTCCTAGATTGATGAGCACAAGTGCTGGGCTGGCACCCAGCAGAACACAGGCCCTACTGCTGCATGAGCTTTGTTATCTCTTCAGTATTTTTAATTTGGAATCTTCTGTCACTCCTTACAGCTGCAAAATCTTGCAGTTTGGGTAACTGCTCCTGATTTCCCCTCCTGCACAGTTGCTCCAGGGGAAGATGGCAGTGTCCCCCATTCATAAACATCACCAGCAGTGACAATATTGCCACAGCAAATCTCAGCCTGGGCCCTTGCACCTGACAGCTCTGCCACCTCCCAGGATCACTGTGCACCTTCAGAACATCGTGCTGCATCTCCCCAACAGCCTCTGCATTTCTGGCAGGCATCTCAGACAATTTCAGGTATAATGACATGGGATTATTTGGGTTGTTTTTTTGTTTATTTGTGGGGTTTTTGAGGGTTTTTTGTGGTTTTGTTGGGGTTTGGGGTTGTTTTAGAGTTAAAAGAATAAAGAAGCAGCAGCTAAGCAATATACTTTGTGGTATACAACAGTAGTCCTTGTGTAAATGGGAACAACTTTTATGGTGTTCGACTGGTTGCCCAGTCATGGGAAATGTTAAACAGGAAACTGATGAAAAAGGGGAAAAAATAATTTATTAGGATATTTATTGGAGTAATTGGTCCTGGTAAAATCTCATATCTTCCATAAATCTGTTTAATTCCTAATCTAGTTCAAAGTTGCCCTAATTATTTTAAACTTGCTCCAGTTTACACCCTTTTGTATCTTGTTCACTATGCCTGTTTTTATCAGTTCAACCCAATTCTCAAAGAGCTTTCAGGTCTTTGCAATGAAAATTCTTTTGAGACTGATTGTTTCACTGGTGAAAAAATGCAAATTGAGCACCTGAGAGCAAACCCCGCAATCCCGATTCTGTTACTAACTCGTTACTTTGTTGCATATGGATCATTGCTTTAAAAAAAAAACCAAAAACAAGTCCGGCTTATCACCCAGTGCAGCTTATTTATGGACAAATTCCGTGGTCTTCCTGGCTACCCGGAAGTGCAGTTTATAACCAGGTGTGGCTTATGAGTGTGAAATTACTTGGTTTTGCACTGTCTTCACCTTTACCAACCAAACTGCTCTCAATTGCCAAAGTGATTTTAGGGATAGATCCTAAAACTCCTTACTGTCACCAGAAGCTGGTTCTGACTCTATGAATAATTTATCCAAGTTTGCTGTCACAATAGGTTGTGACAGCAAACATTAAAATGGGTAAGATTTCTAGTCTGTGAATGACTGTAGCTGTCTTTGTGTTCCTCCATGTATATTCCAAAGTAAATTAAGGGAACTTCTTGTCTGTTCTTTCTTTAAACTGCGTCTTTAATTGTATGATTTCTCAGCCATGATGGGCATGAACAGTGTTACAAAGCCACAGTCTAATTATAACATTCTAGCACAGATTTTCTTGAGCTGCAGCCAAGGGAGCTCTGAGAGGTGGGCTTAATTGTTTATTTTTCCCATTATGCATTCCATCCAAGGCACTGGACATGCTGCCCTGCTTCCCTGCATGCGCGTGGTTTCCTGACAAAATAGGACCAGTGACATGATGATAATTGGCTCCTATAATGCTGTATTTCCTTTTCAAAAAACCTTCATGTAATGATTACAAAAGGCAGTCATAAAAAGGAGACCAGAAGGAAGTCAAATGTCAGGAATTGTTTTGTTTCAATGACTGGAAGTAATTTTTAGCCACATTTGTTTCACTAGTGAGCTGATATAAATTTTGACTGATGTCAGTGTGCTCCATTTGTCAATTTGCTAGTTTGCAGTTGTGGGAGAAAATGCTGAAAGGAGGATTTAAATTAAAAAAAAAAAATAATTTAAGAACTTGTACCTGACACTAAATTTTATGGCCCTTTATTTCAGACAATTCTGTAATTTCTGATGACAAGGTAAAGGACATTTCTGATAACTCAGTTTTTTCTCAGTCAGGAAGCTATTTGCTTTTAACTGGATTGATCTTTATTGGCTAGAGAACTTTAAATATTATATTCCTGCAGCTATACATGACTGCAAAGCATGCCAATAATGCAGTTAAAAAAAAAAATAAGATTACTTACGGAGATTGGAATAATTGCTGCCAATCCCAATACTGATGGAGCTTCCAGAGATGAGAGAAAGATGGAAGAAAATAACTGAAAAGGGAAAAATGAAGAGAAAGGTCCTTAATAGAAGTTTGGTTTTGTTTGGTACCAGATATGAGTTGAAGGCACATTGAGTTAAGGTTCACCTGCTCTCTCTGGGCAGGATTGCACATTTCAGACCCTGAGTGCACACACAGATATAGCTGGGATGGGGGGGAAATGCCAAACAAGCCATTGCTTCATACCTCCAGAAATCCCTTCTGTTCAGGAAATTATATTAACGCCTCTCAGATTCCAAACACCACATATAAACAACAATATGTTATATAAATATGCTAATTATTGTTGTTAAGTCATTCACCAGTCTCTGAAACAGGCACCTACTGCTGTAAAACCAAGTAACTTCCCTGATTTGTGTGAGTGCAGCTTGAATGCATCGTGTGTGTGTGTGTGCCAAACTGGGTTGGAATAAATTTAGTCTAAAATTTGATACACATACTCCCCCTATGCGCTTAGGCTTTAATATTTATAACTTGCTTTTCAAAGATTTATATTTACAGGCAACAAAATGCACACGAGTAAAACGTGTCCCAAATAACCAAACCTTTAGATTTCTTAAAAGATGAGCTACTTTGCGACTGCAGACGGATTTAAAGCCTGACTCCCTAGAGTGGCTCGTTGTGTCCCAGACTCCGGCTCGGGATCTGGGCGCTGCCCTGCACGGCGGGGCAGGGGCCGCTCCCTTTCCGGGGGCTGGGGCCCGGCCCACACAAAGTTTTGGGCAGACGGTTTTGGGCTGTGGATGCCCGCACATGAGGCAGGGGCGTCAACACCCGGGCTGCCGGGGTCCCTCAGAGCTTTCCCCACCCGGCCGGGATCGGTCCCTCAGAGCTCGCCTCACCCGGCTGGGATCGGTCCCTCACAGCTCGCCTCACCCGGCTGGGATCGGTCCCTCACAGCTCGCCTCACCCGGCTGGGATCGGTCCCTCAGAGCCTGCCCCACCCGGCACGGCTCACGCCTTTTCCCAGCTTGGTTTCTTCCTTGCGCCGATTTGGCTCAGCTCTTGCTGATCCCCGGTTGGCTTCAGCCCGCTTTATCCCGGCTCGCTTCAGGCTCTGCCCTACCCCATCTCAGCCTCTGCCTCTCCCCAGCCCGCTCCAACCCCTGCCTTTCCCATCCTGGCTGTCCTTGCCTTCGTCCAGCCCCTTCCTTTCCCCATCCCGGCTCAGCCCGTACCTTCCCCCATGCCGCCCTGCCTAGCCTTACCCCAGCCCGCCGCCGTGCCCGCTGTCTCCATCCGCCCCAGCCACGGCTCCCCGGGGGCCGGCGGGGCCCCGCCGCCTCCTGCCGTGCGCGGGGCCGGAGCGGGGCCGGGCCGGAGCCGGCGGCCCCGGGCTGGGGGCAGGGGGGCGGGTGACCCCCGCCCCGCGGGCAGGGCCGCACATGCCGGGGGCAGCGCGGGGGGGCCCGGGGCCGCACATGCTGGGGCTGAGCCCGCCGCTCATCGCTCCTGCGGCAGCGCCCGGCAGCGGCGAGCGGCGTTACCGGCGCTGCTGCGGGGGTTCGCTGCCTGCATGAGGAGCTGTAGGCGGATAACGAACCCGGGAAGCCGAGTCCAGCCCAGCACTTGGGCTGAAAGGGAGGGACTGCCTGGAGTAAACCCACCGGGACGGACGGATTTATCCGGCAGTGCAGAAGATATAATTCCGTGGGCCTGGATGTAGTCATGTAGTCCAAGCGAGAGCTAAACCTGCTTTACAGTAGTAAGATCTGCTTGGGGACGTTTCTCACTGTGCTTGATAAATGCCCTAGTGATGGATACAGAGGGAACAAGGCTGCAGCAGGTTCTGAAGAGTATGAGCTTTCATAACTGGTTGTTTACTTCTAAGAAAACCATCATTAGCTTTTTAGGTAAAGAACGTATGAAGTGATTCCCTTTTCTGAATGTTTTGTCAGCAGTTTGGGAGTCTTTTATGATCCAAGTTCCATTGGCAGTTTCTGCCACCCATGCACTCATTAGTTCTGCAGGACACTGCAGAGTGGTCCCACTCACCCTGTTTGTAGGGACATGGAGCTGGAACTCCACTGCTCTGCAGGCAGCCTTCTTTACTTCCCTGCCCCTTGGTGGTTTTGTAGCCTGGAGAACAAGTTCTCTCAATCAGAACAGCTTTGCTGGTAGTACTTAGGCTGTTCAGCTTCTTCTTGGTTTAGCAGTGATGGATGCAGGGCTATAATGAATTGTGGGGTCAATGCAAAACGTGTGAACTCCTTGGTAAAAAGTTAGTGCTGTCACTGATCACCTTTTCTTTCTTTTTCTTTTTCTTTTTCTTTTTCTTTTTCTTTTTCTTTTTCTTTTTCTTTTTCTTTTTCTTTTTCTTTTTCTTTTTCTTTTTCTTTTTTTTTTCTTTTTTTTCAATTTTCTTTTCTTTTTAAATCCAGGCAAACATTAAAGGAGTCTAAGACAATTGAAATGAAGGTTTATGGGAATTTACAGGTTTGTTTCCTTACGGCTCATAGAAACCTGTACCTGTTTCCAAAACTTTATCTCAGTATCCTAAAGTCCCTTAGAATGCTGTGCAGAAGTTACTTTGCAATAAATTTCTCCAACCCCTAGAATACTTGAGTTCTTGAAAGACTCCTCATTTATAATTTCAATAAATGGAAACTGCATGGCTTCCTTTTAGGTGTCTTTGTTGTTCAGTTATGGCATGAAGGTGTGAATCTGTTCATGCATCAGAAAATCTGATTTTCTGTGTGCTGGGTTTTGTATATGTGCCCCTTGGCCTCATTCTGCCTGTCTAGAATCATATATGTGTGTAACACTCCACTTAAGGATTTCAAAATATTTTATCCACTTTAAAGTTCAGGAATTCCTAATGTTTAGTACTTCTGCAAATTTTGGTGATGATGTCTTTTTTCAGTAACACCTCACAAATATTCACAGTATCAGTATTAAGTTTAGTCCTGACAGACTTGTGGTCTTAAGTTTGAAATATCCATGCTCAGACAATTAAATAAGCTCACAAATCATGGAAAGTGCCTTATTAACTGACTTTGGATGCAGGGGAATTGCTCGGTGTTTGCAGTTCTGAAGAAATCTCTTGGCTTTAGAGCCCTTTCTGTGAGTCTTGCTGCAGTAGGAGTTGCAACCACTCCTGAGACAGAGAACATTTGTTTCTGGGTCAGACACCACAGTGCCCAACAGGATCCATCAGAGCCTGCAGGAATGTCCCTGCAGTTAACAGGAACCAGCAGTACTCGCTGTGCCGAGGTGCAACAGGCTGGAACGCTGTGGGCTTTGCTCACCCCACTGCTTTCCAAATCTGCATCATATGCATGTGGAGATGGTGTAGTTTTTTACCTTTTTCCTGTGTGTTTTTCAGCTTTTAGACTTTCCTGTTTTGCTCCTTGTGTAGCTGAGTGGAACCTACCTGCCTGTGGAGTGGGATGAGTGCAGACTTGTATTTGCACACTAGTGCAGCAGTGCTCTGTTTTGTCATGATACTGTGGATAGTTTACATCCTTACTTGTCTCTTCTGATAGCATCTGCTTTTCTGTTTAGGTAAAACAGATTTGTATTGAAGAAAATTTGCCACAAATGAATGATTTAACACCTAAGAGTTTGCTTATGGATGGTATTTGGGAGAGCTGGAACAAAAATTAAAACTATTTGGTATTTCTACTGCTCCTATCTATTGACTTTGGGTTAGTTTGTCCTTCTTGGGACATCACAAAGCAGGGGAGACCAAGGCAGTGCCTGTGTGAACTTGACTGGTTCCAGTCTGAATTCTGCCATCTTCTCATTTTTTCTGGTCTATAGAAAGGGGGAGTGTGACTGACTGAAAGCCCAAGCACATTTAGGTAAAGTTTGGGACGGTATTCCTTATGGATGGAGCTGCACAGGGTTCCTGTCCACAGTGGCTATTGCCTAGTTTATTGATAAGGAAAAAACCAAACCAGTGAGGAAGCCTTGCTGAAGACAGATAATTCTATTCTTGGATGATTTTATATTTTTTCCAGTTGTGGGACTTCATTATAAAGCTGCCATCAGCGCAGTGACAGACCTCGACTCAGCTTCCCATCTCCTGGGGGTTGCTTTGGGATCCTTGGAGCTGAGTGGAAGCTGCAGTCTGGTAGCCAATTTTTGTAGGGCAAAATAACTTTTCTTGCTGTAATGAGATCACTTTTGACTGAGAATTTTTATGTATTCATAGTGAGATGTTTGGGGGATACTGTTCACTACATCTTTCTTTTGCTTTGTGGAAAAGGTAGTAATTAAATGATTGTCAGTTGGATTATACAATTAGTTGTAGATAAAATGCCTCAGGATGAGCAAAGTCAATGATTGGAGCAGGAAAGTCCTTTCTGTGTGGAAAATCTGGGAGCAGTGAGACTTTATCACTGCTGTAGAGTCTGCAGAGCTTCCTGCCCTAGTGTCACCTTGGGCTGGCTCATCCTGCCCCGTGCTGGGCATTCCCAGTGCTCTGGCACTGCTGGAAAAGCTGATTACGCCAGACCCTGAGCTCAGGGAATTCCTTGCTGGAACCTCCATGGTGTGGTAGAGATGGCTGAGTAAAACTGTGCCTGCAAAAGAGGTCAGGAAAAGAGGCCCTGGAGTTTGGTAGGAAGCATCTCATGCTTTCACAGCTCCCTGGGCTCTGAAATGTGATAAAAAGAGTCCTGTGAAGGAAAAGTTTTCAAATTTTCTGAAAAAACCCAAACACATAAATGTTTGCCAGGTTTCAAATATTTTCTGAGTTTGGACTTATTATAGAATTGCTAACAAAGGAATTTCCTCCATGCTGAAAGCTATTTAAAAGAAAAAGGTGGAATTTTAAATATATACATTTACTACAGAACATTTTTCAGCTGACAGGTACATTTATTTTGAGTAGTATTTTCTCAAGTTTTAATTCAAGTGTTTTTGTTCTTTAGGCATAAAATCTGTCAAGAGGAAAAATAATTTTAAATTATTAATACAGCTGAAGCATATCAGTAACAAATATTTCACAGCATCCTGAAGACCCAAAGGCAGAAGTCCTGTTGTTTTATCTGCCATGTAAAGGAATGAGACCTGAAATGGAGAGGCTCTCTTTCTCAAACTGCCAAGGCAGGAAAGGATTCTGTAGGAATTTTATGTCATGCCCAAATTCTCAGAGGCTATTTTTCTGATTTTTAGCTTGCCAACTGTCTTATTCTCTGGAACAAAAGGTGCTTTTGAGAACTGGGGCCAGATTTAGATAAATAATTTCTTGTTTATTCACCTGCTTGTAGACTTTTGAAGAAGATGGTGAGTTATTCTGTCAATGCCTGCTGTAACTTTTTTTTTAATATCTGTATATATGCTAAGAAATATTTGATCCAAGATGGTTATTGAAAATCCAGTATTTCCCCTTAAATGCATTCAATCTTCCTGCTGCCAATTTTTAAGGATGTAGAATGGAAAATTTAATCACAGTGTTCTTATCCCACTCATTCTCTGACTCCTTAATTAAATTTATGGCTAATTATGTAATTTATTTTGTGTTGACCTTTCAAAGACCTTAGAGCATCTGACGGTGAACATAGAGTGTTTATTTCCATGGGTCCTTGAATGAATTTGTTGTAAAGGTTAATGGCACTTTTGGAATTAAGGATGGCCAGTTGATTACTGACAAATAGTAACAAATGTATCCCTGGAGATACAGAACTAGAAATATACCAAAATATATAGAACGAAATACTGAATTATGTCATACACAGCATTTAAAATTAGGTAACACCACTACCATCAGCAATAACAGTAAATGAGCATGTCAGAATAGTTGAAAATGTTCTATATGTTGTAGGTCAGCTCTTTGACATGGGCTTGCACTTGGTGCTGGAAATTCCATGTTTGTCATCATCAGATCCTCCTGTATCCCGTGAAACATGGATATACCTGTTCCTGAGGAGAGGAGTACCCATGGTCCTGTGATGTACCAGGCTTAAAATCTGGTTTTTGGTGCAGAGTCCACTTCCTGTATTGACAGAGCTCAGTGTGTGCATCAGATCTCACAGGAAGGAGCAAAGGAAAGGGAAATGAGAGGACGCTCCACACTGCAGAGTAGTTTATTGACTAAAACATTGCTGGTTGGTGTAACCCTTGTTGAGGTTAGAAGTTTTATGATTTAGTCCTTATTTTTACACTGAACTAAAGTATTCATCATTTACTCTGAGGAAGGTTTTTAAAAGAGGCTTTGCCAGAGGGCAGAGAAGGCAGCCTCACAGTGCTGTTAGTGCAGGCAAGAATGAGAATCCAGCCATGCCTTTGTTCACTGAAACCAAAAGTACAAATGAGGAAAAGGCAGCCTGGCAGCAGCCCAAAATGTAATTGTGACCCAACACTGATTTTATCTCTCTGACATTGTTGTGTACTAACGAGAAATACTTCATTCACCTTGAAGTACAAACCCCATAATTCATTGCTTGTGTTTTATCAATGAATGCACAAGTCCTTATCTCTCCATTTTTTTACTGGTTTATTTACAAGTGTTTGTGAATCTGCAGAGTCTCTGAAGGTGGTAAAAAAATTATAAATAAGCAGAGGTGCAAAGTTCCTCACTGTAACTGTGAACTTTTTCGTGGTAGTATGGAAGATATGCAGACTGGAGATCAAAATGCTGGGGGAGGAACCTAAGGGCCCTTGAAACCCTTGTGCAGCCCCAGCTTGGTTTAAATGGCAAAAGGGAGGGTGGAATAAGGCTCTGGGAAGACTTCTGCCCCAGAGGAATTGCCATTGCAGAAACCAGTGGTGGAAAAGAACTTGCACAAGGAATGATTCAAATACACACAGATTTTATATGAAACATGAAAAAAAATGACATAAATCAGCATCCTCCAGGTTTCCTGACAGACGGGCACCACATCTAAAACGAGCCATGAATTTTTATAAATATTAATAATTAAAATAAGAGTGTAACCTCTCCTCTTGTTTAACAGGTTTGCCCTGTGGGAATAAATGTGCAGTAGGATAAGCAGTCTGGCAATTAGTTTAAAACCTGAAAAGCAGAGGAGTTCATGTGCTAGAAGAGAGGAGCACTGTGATAAATGATGTGGAGAGGTGGGAAAGCAGGGCAGTCAGGTGCCTTGTGCAATTCCTCTGCAGAGGAATGTGACGCAGGCCTGGGGACAAAAGGAACAGAGCAAAGCAAAGGAGATGGAGCACATCCTGAGGGTTTGCAACACAAAAAGGTTGTATTGAGGTTTGGGGCAAAACTTGGACAGCCTGGACAGGTGTTTAATGCAAACAGGGAGGCACAAACTGATAAAGAGATACCAAAAGCAACCCAGAGGGGCTGGGGTGCTGCTGCCCTCAGACTGCAACAATTTCTGGTTGGTCTTTGTGTATGCCTGGGACAGAGCATGGTGTTCCCAAAAGTGCTGCTAGAATTATAAAGGAGCAGTTGAAAATGGAGCACTCTAAGGTAGAAGTGATCCAGAGCAGTACAGCTGTCTGCAGAGGGAAATGATGGAGTAGCTGGGAAAAGAGAAAGGAATTGAAGGGGAAGGAAGCCACAGGCTGCTTGAGTTGGTGATTTGTAGTTAGGACAGACACTTTTTTGTTCCTTAGTACTTAAAAGGACAATTGACTTTTATCAGAGGCCCAATAGAAACAATTGAATGGTACAAACACAAGCATGGAAATGTATCTCTGCCACTCTTGCTTTCATTACTTTACAGCACAAGGTGAACAGAGGAGCATGCCCTTCTTACCAAGCCAGATTTGGTCCAAGTTTAACTGAAAATGTGTTGAGTGTCAGACAGGGGATGGGGAAACTAAAGGGCAACCTTTTTTTTCTTTTTTTTTTTTTAATGTGGTTGGCTATTAGTTTGAAAAGTGACCAAATTAAGTTTTGGAGGGGTTTATTTAGTTTGTTTGCAGATTTATGTTTGTTTTGGGTTTTTGCTTGGGTTTTTTGTGGGGTTTTTTTTTCTTTTTTTTTTTTTTTTTTTGTTTTGTTTTGTTTTGTTGTTGTTTTGTTGTGGTTTTTCTAATTTTTTTTATTTCATTTTAATTCCAGTGTATGCTTTGTACTTTATTATTGGGAATAGGTTAATATTTTAGAGGGTCCTTTATTCTGATTGTTAGAAATTCTTGTCATTAACTATCTGCCATTAAAATACAGCATGAACACAATGTGCAGATTCTCAGCCATGAGCTCTGATGCTACTTGGCTTCAGATCTCTAACAAATAACTCACTTCCAAGGTCTCCAAAGTGTCCCAAAATGAGTACCTGTTAAATAGTAAAGTATTCAGTTTACCCTAAGAAGCTTCAGAATTGAGCCTTAATGTTATGACTTGTTCATACAGCATGAGCAGCTGATTTCCATGCTCATCTAAAACTATCTCACAGTAGTCCCTGCTTCTGCCAGTAAAACACTCAGAGCTCATTTTACCATTTTGTGAAAGTCACTTTTACTCAGTCCATCCCTGCAGATGAAAAGGGCTCCACCTGTGCTGCCTTCTGCTTCCAGATACTGTGTGAGACACTAGGAATGAGCTTGAGAGCCTTAAAAAATAACTAAGAAAAAATCCAATGCAATTGTTCAGGTGCTGGAATATAAGAAGATCAAGTCTTGCTTATTCTGGGGCACTTTGTTTGCTGATACCATTAGTAACAGTTTGGATCTGAAGAAGTTACTAAAACAATGCTAGACTTCAGTATTTTATATGTAATAAATTCATTGCAGGTCCATTTTCAAAATAACATCTGAGGCCAAGAGGTCGATAACGCATTTCTGTTAGTACTGAGTAAGGGTCAAGATCAAAATCATATAGGTGTTGAATCTTACAAAGGAAAACATTTTTTCATTTATTCATAAACATAAACATATAAATATGTCTACATGACATATAGACATGATTTCTGTTGCCAGATTTTGAAATATAATATAAATATCTATCAAGCAATTGTAACATGTTTTACTACCAGAAATATTGGGTGTAAATGCCCAAGTTTTAAGAAGGAAAGAGAACATGTGGCTTTGTAAATTCCAAATGTGTGTGCTGTCCTGGTAAGGAAAATACTTTTTTTCTCTTATAAATACAACAAATACTAATAACATGAATGCAGGGGGTGCAATGTCAGTTTTCCCAGCCAGTTTCCAATGATCACACTGTAAAATGGATATGTCTCCTCTCTGCTCTGAAGTGTGAGACTGAATGGGGAGATATTCCCACAAGAGCTGTCCAGGAATAGATGATGTCACCCCTGTAGCTGCTGCCTCTGGCTGTTTGGGCAGCATGAGCCAGCTGACACACATGTGCACCTGGCTTGGCAAATTCTCATCAAAAATTCAGTCTTGGGCCTTGATATTCAAGTCGGAATTTAAAAACTCTCTGTGAATAAGTACAGACACTGTCCCTGAGATAGAAGAGGTGCATGAAGAGAGTTGGTGCATGTTTTAAAAGCTTTATGGGGAACTTGTGTAGCTGATGCTGCTGGCAGTGCCACAGCAGAGTGACTGTGGTTCCTGCCTGTGGACCTCCTGGAAAATAAACACAAGGACTGGGAGGCAGCAGTGCCCAGAGCCCAGCAGGGAAAGCTCAAACTGTGCTGTCGCTGGGACACAGAGGTCCTGGTTCCCCTGACTGATGCTGGTTCTTTGGGGTTAAGTCCCAGGTGATGCAGGGAGAGTGCAGCTGACAGTTTGCTGTGTGGGTGGCTGTTTCTGAAATGTATGAAATGATCACATGCTCAGTCCAAAGCCCCAGGGAAATGCATTATTTACCACCCTGCCTCCTGATGGTGTTAAGTCTGGAGTTAAGTGCAGCTTTGGCTGCAATGATCAATGTGCAGGACCCGTGGGGCTGCCGGGAATGGATTTGGGAGCCACGCTGAGGACACTGTTATTACACTGCTTTTCTATTGCTTTCAAAATCACTTTGTATCTGACAATGTGAACTGACAGCAAAATGAAAATGCGTCCCACCCACTTAGGGCTTTCTGTACATGTTCTTCCTTTCCCTTCCCTTCCCACCCATGAGGGGCTGGGTGTAGATCTTACTCTTGCTGGAGACAAAATTTGGCTGCATTTAAATGGTGCAGACACAGCCCTGTGGGGGCTGGGAGTAAAGAAGGGGAATTTATTGCTGGAAAGAGATTAGTGCTGCTGTGAAGAGATCAGTTTGCAGAGTCCACCACCTCGAGGGGCTCTGCACATGAATTTGGGAATTGGGATTTGGGAATTGCATGGTGCTTCCCTGGAAGGGCTTGAAATGGGTACCAGAGAGAAGGAAACCAGGCAATTTTATGTGGGATTGCACATGCCTTTAGAAGCTTATACAAGGCTCAGGAAAAGCATACCTTTCTGTTTGACATTCAGTTTTTCAAGTTTTATTACATAAAGACAGCCCCATTAACTCACTGAGAAATCCTCATTGAAGTGATCAGTTAATAAAAATTATCTTCCTGCCATTGAGTGGAATTAATTTCTAATTAAAAGAAAAGGTGTATCAAGACAGAAGACAACATAATATATGAACAATGCATTTTTGCAGTATTTTGCTAAGAAAAATTCAAGTGATATGACCTTACTTACTGCTTAGGTATATACAGTAATTTCACGATTATAAGCCGCACCTGAATATAAGCCGCACCTCTGGGTAGCTGGGCAGACCACGGGATTCGTCCATATATAAGCCGCACCGGAATA
>VRYO01002410.1:218032-279322 GCA_009812075.1 Sialia sialis
AGGGATCCATCAGGAATGCAGTGGAGATCCATGAGGGATCCATCAGGAATGCCGTGGGGATCCATCAGGGATCCATCAGGAATGCCCTGGGGATCCATTGGGGATCCAGCGGGAATCCAGCCGGAAGCGCCGGGCGCGGCCATGCCCAGCGCTGCCATCGGGCACCACCTGGCGGCCACCAGCGGTCATTGCAGCCCGCGCTGCCGCGGCGGCGCCGCCAATTGAGTCGGGATAAAGGGATGAAGAACCGAGGGCAGTGTCCCGGGAGCAGAGATACGGCGTAAAGAGCAGTGTCCCGGGTCCAAGGGTAGGAACACGGGATAGAGGGCAGTGTCCTGATGCTGAGAACAGGGACATGGGGTAGGGGCAATGTCCCGGGGCCAAGATGAGGATCTCAGGATAAAGAGCAGTGTTCCAGGATCAGGGATGGAGGGCAGTGTCCCGGTGCTGAGAGCAGGGACATGGTTCACGTTCCCTAAGTGCCAGGGCACTAGTCTGCATTCTGCACATCAGTGCTATGGGACACACCAATTGCAGCTTAGGCCTTTGGCATGTTGAGGTTCTTCAGGTTTGCTCTTTCAGGGGGAAGTGGGAAGCTGACAGCTGCTCAGAAAAGCCATTTTCCAATGCTGGAGCTGGGACTCGCGCTCCAGGCTCTTTGCACTGGCCCAGTTCAGTTCGTGGTGCTGTCCCTGGGGTTTGGGGGGAGTGGAGCACAGGGGGTTCCCGGGCTGCCTTTGAGCCTCCCTGTTTGGGGATGCCCTGCTTTGGAGGAGCATCGCAGGCCAGGCTTTGGGTTCCTGAGGTGCCACAAGAGCCCCTGGGACCATTTGCAGCCCAGGTGTTTCTGACTTTTTGGCAAGCTTGCTGGGGTTGTGCTTGCTGGCTGTGTTAGCCTGGGGAGCTCTGTCCTGCTTTGTTCTGCTTGTTCTGGTCACTTCACCCAGAGCACTGGCTCTTTAAAAATGAGGAATTAAAGAGTTGCAGAGATTTCTGACTGCTTGTGGCACTGATGAAGGGGTGAACTGGATGAATTAAGAGAGTCCTGAGGGGAAGCAGGTGGGACAGCTCCTCACTGAGGGTAAGTGGAAGGAAATGCTGTTTTTCCCTTTTCCTTTAGGTCAGGCAGCAACAAAGTCAGGAAGATGAGAGAAATCAGCAAAGATCTGTGCAGGTTTATTGTTCATAAAAGTGCTTTTCTGGTGTTGTTTTATTTTCCTATTTTTCTGATGCAGCCTGAAAGTGTCTTTGCTGTTTTGTTTCTGTCATGTTTTTTCTATGGACTAGATTCAGTGTAAATCTTCCACTGTGATCTGATCAGACTCTTATTCATTTCCTGGTAGGACTTCATGACTTGTGATGCACTGAGATTGGGAAGATTTCAGTGGGAAAGATATCACCCTGGTGTTGTATTTCATTCCAGAAAGTTTGTGAAGTAAAGCCAACAGAGTTTTATTTCTTACTCTCTCAAACTTGAAACATTTATTAAAAAAAAAAAAAAAAGAAAGAGGGAGAATAGGTCAAAAAAGATGGTGATTATTTAATTTTTGTTGGCCCTAAACCCACCTGAAATGTAATGAAAATAAGTTAATAAGTGTAACTATTATTTCTAGCCAAATAAGAGAGTATATCACCATATTCACTGTCCCCTGCATGTGACATATGCTTGGGCGTGAAAAGATATAAAATAAATGTACAGTAATTTCATGATTATAAGCCACACCTGAATATAAGCTGCACATCTGGGTAGCCGGGCAGACCACGGGATTTGTCCATATATAAACTGCACCGGAATATAAGCCGCACCTTTATTTATTTATTTATTTATTTATTTTTTTTTTAAGCGAGGATCCATGTGCAGCAAAGTAACGAGTTAGTAAAAGAATCACGGGATTTTGGGGTTTCCTGTCAGTTGCTCAAATTGCAAACAGTTTTCATAGACCAGAGGAGCCTTTAAACATAGCCCCACTCTCCCGCCCTGCTCGGCGGTGGTCCGGCCGCCTGCCCGCCCCGCTCACCCGTGGTCCCGCTCGCCACTGCTCACCCGTGGCTCCGCTCACTGCGGCTTGCCGCAGTCCCGCTGGCCACCGCTTGCTGTGCCCCCGCGGCGGCCCCGATCAGTGGCACAGCGAGGCAGCGCTCCCCGGCTGGCACTGCTCCCCCGCCGCCCCGCCCCTCCTGGCAGCAGCGGCGACCCTGCCACGAGCTCACCCGGCTCGTCCTGCCTGGCAGTGGCGGCGACCCCACTGCTGGCCAGCTCGTCCCACTCCCTGGTGACACTGCGGCCAGCCCGCCTGGCTCCTTGGTGGCTCTGCTGCCGGCAAGCCCGCCCCGCTCAGCAAAGCCTGCTCCCCACCTGCCCGGCCGCTGCTCAGTGGCAGCTCTCCGCTTGGCTGGCTCTCACTTACGGGTTGGCATTTCACTGGGATTTGTCCATAGATAAGCCACACCCGAATATAAGCCGCACTACTGGGGTAGGCTGGATTCTTCAATGAAAAAGGTGCGGCTTATAATCGTGAAATTACTGTACAGAGGTGAATCTGTACTCTGAGCTTCAAAAACCAGCTTTCCCCTGCAGTCAGTCCTGGCAGGATGACAATTCCTGTGCACGGCAGGTGTCACTGACAGGCTGGCTGGACCCTCCTGGGGCTGTTCCAAACCCTGAGAGGGGGAAAGGGAAGCATGCACTTCTGGAAGAACAAGAGCTCAGAAATGATTATTTGATTTTCCAATTTGATAACCAATCCTTCTCTTTTCACTGCGTTTGCTGTTGCAGTAGCACTGGACTGCAATAGGATAATAAACCATAAAATTGTTCTTTCTTTCACTGACTATGTAAATGTGCCTTGATAAGGGGACCTTAGGTTACCTGCCTTACCTGGGATTTGCCACTGTGTGCCAGGTATTCACATTCAAACTGCTTTTCATTGCTGCTTTGATACATATCAGGGATTCTCATCACAAGCCATAGCTTCATAAAAATTTCTAATGGGATGGGAGTAAAAAAAATCTTTATTAAATGGCATGAACTTGTGGATCTGAATGTAATAAAATAATAATTTATGATATATTTTTAGGGATAAGAGATTAAAGTGCATATTAATTAAATGAATAATGAAAACCTTTGTGAGATTCTCTCCCACAAGTTGCAAGTAGCTGTTTAATCAAATTCTTTCTATGGAAAAATGCATTTCATTATAACATAATTAGCACATCTATTGTGTTTTTAATACAACTTGTGCTAAAGTGTGTTTGATCTGGCATTTGCTCATGGCAATTAGCAGTGAAGGAATTGAACTTCTTTGCTTTATTCCAGGCTTTGCAAATTATAAGTGCAACATCTGGGGAAAATGGATGTGAATTTTTTTAAGTGCTAGGATAATCTTGGGAATATGTTGGGGTAGTCATTAGCAGTAGCAAGAAGAGAAGGTGAGGAGCTGCGCTGCCTAAAGCTGCAGATTTAAGGGCATTTTATTTTCTGGCACGGATGTGTTTTGCTGTGTCTGTCCTGAGGAAGCTGGAAGGTTCTCTAGCCCAGAGTGACCCTGCTGGGAGTCTGGGGGAGCAGGACTGGCCTGGGCTCAGCTAGGGTTTCCCTCTGGATCTCACTGGATGCTCCTGGAGCTGCCTGCTGGGCTATGCTGAGCCATGCCTGGGACTCTCTTCTCCACCTGAGAGGCAGGAGAACAGGGCAGAAGCTCAGGGTGGTTCAAAGCCACTCTGATGCCTGCTGGCTGAATTCCCAAACAGGAAGGGCCGTGGGATGGGTCCTGCAGCTCTGGCAGAGACCTCCACGTGCTCCAACCTTCTCAGCTGCACTGCTGGGGCTTCTCTCTACCAACAGCTGAGCAGGGAGAAGGAGAAAACTGCTTCTACAGAAAGCTCTTTGGTGAGTTGGTGCCTAAACTAGGTTCACTTTGAGTGTTTTTATGGTTGAGGTCACTGTGGCAAAAAGCCTGATATTGTCTTCTAAGTGGAACTCATTAATGCAGAGAAAATCCAAACTTGAGATTGGCTTTTATGTAGTAAAAAAACAACATAATACAGTACAGGAATATAAAAAGAAACTGTCCAGTGCAAACATCATATACATTGGAAATGGATAGTGTTCCTTAAAATAACTTTTAAAGAATCAGGCTTAAAAACAGCAATTCCAGCTAATAGAATCTGGCTGATATCTACCAAAGAACTTGATTTACTGCACTAAATAATTTCATAACTAACTTTACCTGCTGATAGCCAATACCACAGGTACTGACAAAATCCTTAAACTGTAAGTATTATTAGTTAGCATTCTTTATAATACAAAAACATGTGGAACCCCTATAGCACATACTGCTGGCTGGATTAAGCAAAAGAGAATGAACCCATTCAAAAGAAAATCACGGCTGTCACCCCAAGATGTACTTTATAAAAACAAAGGATGGAATCTAAAGTTGATTTGGCCAATGGACAGAATTCTCCTCAGTTCTCCTTTAGTTCATCTTTGAAAATTTGAGTGATTACCTTGTTGATGTTGCATTAGTGTCCAGCCAAGTATGGCATTGGATAACTTCTTACAGCAGTGAGGAGCAGTGTGAGACCATTATTGTACATTGCTATTTTCTGCCAAGAAAACATTTCTGGGGAAGGGGGTGAATTAGAGATGATGTGAACAAGTAAAAAGCAAATGTGCAAGGTTCCACCATACTGGTTTAAGGAAAAAAAAATAAAAATTTAGTACTATTTGGTTAGCTACCAGATTTAAATAATCAAATCAACTAAACTAATACATACAGCTCCAGCACAGATCCTGCACAGAGGAGGATCTGTGTAGTAGGGCTCTGTTCCTGTTGGAGGCAACAGGACTCTGCGCTGCTGGAAGCCAGAGACAGGCCATGGTCTAAGAGACCCACTTTTTCCAAGGTGTATTTGACTGGGTTGCTTCCAGTTTGGGAAGTTTCGTTCTGGTCACTCTGTGGCTCTTCACCAGGTGGGAATCTGAACACAGTCCCTTTCCAGGGACATGGTGGCTGCAGTTCCCAAACCTGCATTACATTTATGGTGCTTTTATGCAGCTGAGTGTGTGGGTGTGTAGCATTCTAGTTTGGGTGTCTGCAATATTTTCCTGTGTGGAAAATACTCCTTTTACAGTACCTGCTTAGAAAAAAAGCACAACAGTTTCACAGTAATGAGGCCCTTCATTTTTTTGTCCCTGAAAAATGCTATTGCTTTAATAATGCTGAATAAACTCCCTATTCAACCTCTTTAAAAATCTAGAGAGACCTGTGTTTCCATCTAGAGAGATTTACAGTGTTGGAATCTTAACACTCCCCTGATCTCTACATTTCCTGCCCTGCAGGATATGTTCCATTGAGTAACACGGAGGTCCTATTTACAAAGAGAAAAAACAATTTTGCTGCTAGCTAGAGCAAATTCTAGCATGCCAGAAATGTGCCTGAAATTGTCATCAGGCTGTTAAAAATGACAGATAAAACCAGATTGTGTGTCTAAAAATCCTGTCTAATTTTATCTTGAGTAACTCATAGATGTAGTAGAAAGCTATAAAGCAAAAATAATTAATAGAATGAAAAGAAGGAAAAAAATTGCTTCTTTTTGAAAATAATGGAATAATTTCTAATACTGGGTGATAGACCATATGTTCCTCCTCTGCTGGATAGGCATAAGTGTGGAATATCAATAAAGATGTTGCAAGAGGGGCAGGCAAAGCAGCCAGCTGGAGATCCAGGGGGGTTAAAACATCCCTTCCCAATGCAACTGAACCTCCCAGCAGATGGATGCAGATGGATGCAGATCGATGGGAACAGCACAGGAGGAGAGGAGTGAGGGAGAAACTGGGGACAAAACCAGGAGAAATGGGGAAAATGAGGAGAGGAGGTGTGTCCTGGAAGACTTGAGCAGGTCAGTGAGCAAGAATTTTGGGGCAAAAAATGAGTGTTAGCAAGGATGGTAGTGCTGGGAGGAGTTAATATAAATGATCTCTGTGTGTCTTTTTGACCCTACTGCAGGTTTTTTCCATGCCTGTGTGAAATCCTACTACAGCTCGAGGGAAGAGCTGTGAGTTCCTCTTTGGCCACTGGCAGTCTCTTAGTGTCTATCTTTAGTGGGAGGGAGAAAATTCATGGCTAGTTTGAGCTCAATACGCAAAATCTTCACTTGGTTCTGATCCATACAGCTCAGCTAACATCTTGAACCTGGGTCCCCAGTCATTGAGAAAGTCGTAATCAATGTCTGAGTCTGAGGAGCCCGAGCCCAGGGAGCTGAGGGATTCTGCAATGGACTCGGCGCCCTCATAGCCGTAGATGTGCAGGGTGTCGTAGGGCAGCAAATCCCTGTCGTTGTCAGCCTCATCCTTCTTCACCTCAATCATCATCTCCATCCCCCCAGCGCCAGGAGTGATGTTCCCAGCAGGTTTCTGGACCTGTGCGTAGGGAGAGGGAGCGGCTTCTGCCTTGAGGCCATTTTTGCGCACGGAGTTGAGCACAGACACATCGTAGCTGGTGGTGTCCATCTCACCCCCTCCCTCCTCATCGTAGGTGACCAGCTGCTCATGGATCTCTGCCACACTCCTCCCCAGCCCGCTCAGATCCTTCTTGTTCCTCTTTCTCAGCAGAATCAGCAACACGATTACTGCAAAGGAAACTAGGATGAGCATGTGTGGATAGAGAAGTAAGACACTAAAACAAATTGCATTTAAGACACGTAGCATAGTCAAGTTGGTTTTTTTGTTTTTTTTGTTTGTTTGTTGTTTTTTTTTTTTCCTGGAGTGTTTTTAAACCTTATATTTATTTGAAAAACAGTTAAAATTCCTATTTTACTGTAGGATTAGTTGAAGGAGATCAGTCTGGACAGGAATTGTTCATCTGACTCTTGAGCTGAAATCACAAGTACAAATGCATGGTGTCACAAAGTTATTGAATCAACTACTGCTTTGAACTGGTAAATCTCTTAACGCCAAGCATTAGATGCTAGTTATGTGGTACTTGCAAAGCAGGCCTGTTCTCAGCCATTTCATAGCCACAGAGCTTTTGTAAATCTCAGCTAAAGAAAGAACAAAACAATCCTCACACTGTAGCACAGAGAACATTCCAAAAGTCAGATACTCACCAATGATTGTGAAGATGCAGATAAAAATTGCCACCAGTGCTTGTATGCTGACACCGACCTGCTTTGCTGCCTCCTCACAGAAAGTGAAGTTGCCTTTCTCGTTGCACTTGCAGACACTGATGGTCAGAGTGTTTGTGCTGGTGAGGTCAGGGTCGCCGTTGTCCGAGATGAGCACGGGCAGGTAGTGGAATTTGGCAAGTTCCCGGTTGAACTGTCCGTATTTGACGGTGATGTTAGCGGTGTTGTCTGGAAGAAGCAAAGGCACCCCATGAGGTGATAATGTCTACCAGACTGTCCTCACAGATTACCAGTCATTTGGTGCTTCTTCCCCTTAGACCATGTCAGCCTTTCAGGAACCCAGTGAAACTTTGGTTTCATTAAACATACTGTTTTTACAGTATGTTAAGCTTTTAAAAACAGAGTTACTTAGCTCAGCGAGACCAAACAGAGGTCAGTGCTGCAGCTTTTCTTCCCTGAGTCCTAGGGTCCCACTCTGGGCAGCTGAGGAAGGGCATTGCAGGGATACCCTACCGTAGTTCTCAATCAGGGAGAAGTTGCTGTCTTCTGTCGCCAGGGAGTATCTGAAGAAACCTCTGGGTGATGTTTCATCCTTGTCAACAGCTGAAATCCTGACAATTACCTACAAGGAAGGAGGAGGTCACAGTTTTCAGTGTACTTTTTCTCCAGTGATAAAACATGTGGACTATTTGAGCTGGGCTGTGTGTCCTGTGTGATAGGACACAGACATCTCAGGATACTCCTCTTCAAGTTTTTCCAGGCAAGAGAATTTCTTTGTGGGTCTTCAAAAAGACCAGTTTTGCCTCTTAAAATTTTGTGTAATGAAAGCATGAAAAAAGCCTTATTTTTAAAGACATATGGCTTGTTGAAATGTCTAAGATTGTGTTTTCTAAAGTCCTCAGCCTACTCTGAGGTGTGACTGTCATTCTTGGAAGGCCATTGAGACTGCCATGCCTGAAGGACATGCTTGGATTTTGAAATCTTCAACCTGATGTACATTTGATGTATAAAATATAAAAAATACCCAAAGGTATTTTAAAAAATAAATTAATACCTTGCATGTTCTATCAGAGAGTCCAGCCATGACATAGTCCTGTTTCCAGCCAGGAAAGAGTTACAGTAATTTCACAATTATAAGCCGCACCTGAATATAAGCCGCACTTTTTTTTTTTTAAAAAAAAAGCGAGGATCCATGTGTAACAAAGTAACAAATTAGTAACAGAATCGTGCCAGCGCGGGGTTTGGTGTCAGGTGCTCAAGTTGCAAACAGTTTTCACAGACCAGCCAAGCCTTTAAAGGCAGCCCCAGGCACCCTCCCTGGCCAGCTCTCACTTCCGGTTTGGCATTTCACTGGGATTTGTCCATAGATAAGCCGCACCTGAATATAAGCTACACTACTGGGGTAGGCTGGATTCTTCAATGAAAACGGTGCGGCTTATAATTGTGAAATTGCTGTACTTCTTTTTTCAAGTTGCTGGGAGAGGGCACAGTGGTTATTCTTGATCACCTCGTGTCATTTCTGGAAGAGGAAAGGGACTCTTCCTGGAGAGGGGGTTCCTTGTTTGAAGGTGTGGTTGGATAATGCTGCTGCTGAGCCAAAGTAAGCACTTTGGGTGGTGTGGCTGCTCTGCATTCTATCTATATTTTTATATATATATATATTTGTTATTTTAATTGTTGCTATTACTGTTCATTTTCTTATCTCATTGCTGTTTACAGTAAATTGTTCTTATCTCAGCCTATCATCTCTCCCTTTTGTGCCTCCAGTTCTCCTCTCCTGCTGCAGAGGAAGAGGGGGTGAGCGAGTGGGGTGCAGTTTGGAGTTTCAGGGTGAACACTAAACTGGGGAGTACCCCCCCTAAACCATGACACAAAGTGTTTTAATTAAACAAATATTACAGTATGGGCTGAACTTGTGCCTGAGGCTAAACAGGTAAATCCAAAATACCAACACTGTAGTTCTGACAAGTAGTAACACAATTTGTGTATGCAAATCTGTGCACTCTATGCCTACAAAATAATGTTCCATGCAGCAATGTTTCTCTTACTAGTTTGAAATAGTTTCCTTCTCAGTATCACATTCAAGCATTTGTGTGATAAAGCTGAGTTGCTAATTCTTGCTGTGCAAAGCTTGACTGTCCTTCACAGATCAACTGTTAATACAGAGACGTGAGAGTCTGGGGAGAGAGGAGCAGTGCAGCCCATGTGTGCAAGCAGATAAAAATCAATATTCCAACAGTGCAGTATCCTTAAGAGATATTCCTGACCACTGGTGTTTTGGACATCAGTGAAATGATCAGGTATTTTGGCATGAACACTGAGCCTTGCTTTTATTAAAAGACACTTTCACTTGAGGTGACAAACAGTAATTCAGGTTTCTGGAAAATTCTCTCCCTGTCTCACCTTTCCAGGTGCAGCATTTTCACACACTCGGGATTCCTTAGGAGGAACAAGTTCTGGAGCATTATCATTCACATCATCAACTATGACGTGAACATGGGCGTGTGACTCTCTGTCGGAAAGGCGGCCTGGAACGACAGGGGAACAAGTCTGAGTCCCAGTGCTGGCTAAACTCCCCACACTTTGTGCCCCTTCTATGCCTCTGACATGATGAAGAATTTCTATCTCCATCATAACTTCAACTTGTCCTCTGAGATATTTTCCTAAAATCCCTCCTAGTGGTTAAATAATCAAGGATCTCTCAGGAATAAAATGACAGTAGCTTACGGCTTCCTGATCATCCCACTGCATGATGATGGATTGAGCATTGTTCTCTGTCACTAAAGCAACATGGACACAACAGGCCATGTCTATATTGTGAAATATCAAACCAAGTTGGGACTGGCCTTCCCCACTCCCTGGAGCTGAGCAAAGCCAGGGGCCAAAGCTTTAAATGATCTCTGACCTATTTGCAGGGACTTGTTTGATTGGGAAGAAGAAGATGCAAACCTTGAAGCTTTCCTTCCATCCCTAGCTCAGTAGGAACAGGCTGTCAGGTTGTGCCTTTCCCTTTTGTTAGCCCTGTTGGAAAGGTGTACCCGGATTTCTTTCAAACTGGGAAATGGGTGGCACTTACCATCTTCAAGGATCTCCACAGCTGCCACAGTGATGTTGTATGAGGAGCTGAATTCTCTGTCCAGAGGCTTGGGAAGTTGAATAACTCCATTATTGGATACCCTGATGTAGTCTCCACTAGGACTTGCTCTACGTTGAATATATCTGGTTTTTGTTTAAAACAAGATATGTTAATGCAAGGCTCATAATGCTGTGTGTCACTTCATTTCTTCTTAGAGGGAGGTCAGAGAGTCCTTGTGTGACAAATTACATAATATCTTGACTAGGAGAGCTGAGAATGTTGCCCTAAAACTATGTAAGCTGTGAGAGTGAAATACATCTGTTGGAGGAGTTTCCAGATTGTTGTACTTTGCCCTTTCAGAAGTCTATTTTCTTCTCTAAGCACATGCTTGAGAGATCTCTTACAATAAAAAATATAACAATAAATTATAACCATGTGAAAATATCCAGGTTGATATTTTTCCCTAAATCTACATATGTTTTATCAGTAACTCCATGTGGTAATTACATGGGTAAATGAAATTTATGTTCAGCTTTTGGTGAGCATGTATATCCATGGCTGCAGTGCTGGAAAAATTAAATTGGATTTGTTTTGTTTTGTTTGGCATGTAGATTCTAGAAGAATAGGGCCAAAGTCTGGATTCTCTGTCAAATTCTTGGCACTATTAGTGGATTCTGCACTTTTAAATAGAATTGCTAAAACTGGTGTTGTCTTACCTGATTTTCCGTTTAGCTGTGTCAGGGTCCTCTGCATGAACTGAACCAAGTGTTTTTACTTCTGCATGATTTTCCCTCACTTTAAATTCATACGGGAGTCCGCTGAAGACAGGAGGCTCATCCACGTCGGTGACTTCGATGATGACCCTGGAGATGCTGCGGGGGTTGCCAGGTTTGAAATGCCGAAGGTTAACCGTGGGGTCTGTGGCCTCAATGCTAAACGTGTATTGTGATACTGTTTCGAAATCCAGGGGCTAAAAAAAGAGAAGACAATTGCAGATATTCTTCCATCGGTCATGTCTAAGCAAACTTTCCATTGGCTCTCTGTGCAGATTTAGGATCTGTACTCTAATTCACGTTTGGCAATGTTACCAGATTCCATCTTGACCGGACCCATGGGAGAGCATTTCCCAGCTGAACTGTATCAGAGTGTGGCTCAAACTAGCTCTGGTGTGGAACAGATTTATCCAGTAGTTTAAGTTCGGCAAAATAATTTTCTTTTGGGATAAATAAATTTCTTTTTATAATGCTGTAACTACCAAAACGTGGTTAGCTCCTGTTCCCCCAAAGGCTGGGGAAGAGATTCTCCTCTTGGCTAAGCTTTGTGCTCTGAAGGCACTCAAGGCAGATTGCAGCTCTGCACTGGCTGACAGCTGGGGCATTTAGTGATAAATGACATCCTCTTCCCTGGTTTTTGCCTTGCCTGAGACTATAAAAGGAATCCTACAATGGAAGGAAGGCCAGGAGCTTGGGCAGTAAAAAGTGCTCCTTCCAAAGTTTCCTTTGTTCTACCAGCTGAGATTCTAAAGATACTGAGATACACAGCAGTTATGGTGACTCTTGCTTTTGAGTTTGCATTGCGAAGGGAAGTGATGGGACTTACCCAGCATCTGACATTTTATCTCACATGGCTGTGTATTTAAAATTATGGCATGTGCAAGGCCAAAATCACATGGCAAAACAGGGGGGTGAACTTTGCCCACGGCGTGTTGGAGCAGGACCTGGTTCCAAATCACTTGAGTGTATGTAGAGTCTGTGACTGCTCCTCCTCTGGCAGGCTCTGCATGCCCCAGCTCCTGGGTGTGGATGATACAATTCCTACACAGACATCTTCCCCTGGCCCCTGGAACTTACTATAACAGATAAGGTCTCCTAGATACCACGGCCGAGCTAAATTCCTTAAGAATTTAGTCACTTTCCTAACACCTTAGAAGATAATTGGTCAGAAATTAGTTTGTGTAATTGGTCAGTTCACCTTCGGAACTTTTAACTTAGATTGGATGCTGTCCTTTGTGTAAACTTTTTATTGGTTGTAGCTTGAATCCCCCTTGATGCTATAAATATAGGTGCCTTCCCTTTGTCTCTGAGACAATCCCTGCTTGACTCCCTTTGCATGAAATAAAGATTCTTGTGGAACGCGTCAAGTAAGGCCTCTGGTCTTTCTCTGCTGGCTGAATGTAAACTGCTGAGAGATTGCTGATTGATACAGCACTCTCATGTCCTGGTAAAACACCTACCAGAAATAAAAAGCAAGTTTACACCCGGGGAGCTGGTTTACACCTGCGCTGGGGAAGAGCAGCACTAGGTGAAGGAGGGCTGCTCATACCCAGTGTGACCACAGCCAAGGATTTTACTGCCAGCCTTGAAATCCTTGGTACTGTTTTTCCTGGAAGTTTTCTCTTCTTAATGACATTTCTAGTCTTAGCAGTTACAGAGGAACATTTGGAAGGGAAAAACACATTCCTGTCAATCTGAAGATTAGAGGAGCTGGTTTATAGTCCTCTCTCCTCTTTTTTTTTTTTTTTTTTAACAGCAAATCAATGAAATCAATGAAGTCTTGGTTTGGCAATGCTCTGCAGCAGTCCCTTGGTACAAATCAAGTGAATTTGAGAATTTAAAAAAGCCAAAGAACAGACCCTAATAAAGGCTTTGGAGAGTCTTATAGATTTATAAGAAATTAGTGGGGAAGCTCTGAAAACATCTTGAGGAAAGTAAGGGAGCTGTGGCTCAGATTGGAGCAAATACTAAACTGCAAAAAGACTTTTAGAAAATAGGTCAGGTGGACTTGTGCACATTTTCTGCTTTGTTTTCACATGGGCTGTAGAAGTGAAGGATTCTTTGGCTTGGCCAGTTGGTTCAACTCCTAAATCACTGCCTCTCTGAAGCATCCAACCACTTGAAGTTTGAGAGGAACCCAGAGTGCGTAACCTGAATAGCTGACACAGCCCCCACTGCACTCTGCAGTAATTCTGGAGTTTTTCAGGTCTGGAGGTTGAAAAAGATTAGAAATCACCAGCTCTTCTTCTCTCAGAGCTTGGAGATCTGGGTGTTCAGGATCAATATATTTCATGCTGACTTTCATGTGTTTCCATTTTTTCCTGCTGCTAGTCCTAAACCAAAAAAATCACCTGTTACACATGGAAAACCACAATAATCATCTTTGTTACAGGGAAAAGTACCTTCTTTGGCCTAAAGATTCCTTCATTTGTGTATGGATTTGCTACAATGTCAAAGGTGTCCCTGAATTCTCCTTGGATAAAGCTGTATCTTGTATTTCTGTGCTGTGGTTCATCAATATCTTCAACTTTGACTCTGCCAACTTCTCCTCCTACTGAAATGTTTTCAGGAACTTTAAAGTGAAATGATGCTGTTAAAAACAAACAAACAAACAAACATAAGGAGTGTGTACATGGAAGTTAGAACTCAGTTAATACTGTTCTTACTTGACAGATGCACATAAAAGAAATGTCATTGAGAATTTAGCGTTGTCTATCTCTAAGACATGTAAAAGTATAAATAATACCCCAAACTGACAAGATCTTAAGCAAAAGGATGAACTAAATACTGATTTTTGTTTTCTGCTCTGGGTGTGCATTGCCCAGGAAAAGTGGCTCTGGCTGAAACACAGAAGAGCTTCTGAACATGTAAAGTTATTTTGGCCATTTTTAAGGAAAGCTGATTGGTGCTGGACTGTGAGCTAAACTCGTGTTTGTGTCAGCCCTTGGTCCCAGGGTGACTCAGAGACTGTGTGGCACTCACAGTGTTTGAACACTGGGAAGTTGTCGTTGATGTCAGACAAGGTGATGATCACTGTGGCTGTGCTGGAATCCCCAGAAAAACCCGGAGCATCTTTGGCTCGAACAACAATCTCATACGTTGACTTGGTTTCTCTGTCTAGATTGGGCTCTTTTGTATAAATCACACCTGTAAAAAAATATTAGTGAATACAATTAGATTTTGCAGCATGTCCAACATCTCTTTGATTTCGACAGCAAATTTTTATCTTTTTTTTATCTCCACACATACAGCTTTAAGTACAAATTTTATGGTGGTATTTTTCAAGAAATGTTAAAAATGTTTCTGCATGATGGAATATTTAGGAGAGTTTGTGCAGAATATTCCTTTTAATGGATCTTTGACCTCATTACCTGAATTCTTTGCTCTAGCAAACTAGTGTGGTTACAAGATATACTGACATTACTTTTAAAACTGGCCAAAATTCAAGCTAGAAAGTTTAGGAAAGCAAAATATTATTAATTACTGAATGCTGCTTCAGAATTTGTGTATTCCCTTTTCCTGTTTGGTCACTGGAACAGTATCTATGCTGAACTGAAAACATGAAATCATCTCAGCTCCTGACCAGTCTTTACATAAATGGGGAAAAAAAAATTACCTTTTATCCTCTAATTTTGTCCATGGCAGCTGATATCCTGATTTTATTAGTTCATTTCTAGATGCAGATGGTAGCATTGTGGAGTATGAATGAAAAACCTTTCTAATTCATATTTAAAATGATATTTTGGAATGAATAATCCTCTTTCCCAGAATGGAAAAGCCTTAAAGCTGTGTTTTCTCTGAAGGGTAGGATGTGGATGAAATGTAAGGACACTTGTGTGTCTGACTTACCAGAGTCATCAATGGTGAAATATTCACTTCCTTTGGTGACTTCGTAGGTCACCGTGGCATGACCTGACACTGTGGGGTCATCAGCATCCACAGCTGTCACTTTGGTGACTGAGGTTCCTAGAAAAGGATTTTCAGGGTGCATATTAATATACAGTAATTTCACGATTATAAGCCACACCTTTTTCATTGAAGAATCCAGCTGACCCCAGCAGTGCGGCTAATCCTCAGGTGCGGTTTATTTATGGACAATTTCAGGAGAATTGCCAAGGGTGGAAGTACGAGCTGCGGGCGGAGCAGGCGTTCCCTGCCCCTCAGCTCCCGGCGAGCGGCCAGGCCCCTACTGCTCCTGCTCCCAGAGCGGCCCCGGCTCTGCCTGGCCCCTCAGCAGCACTCCCACCCTGCTGTGTGGAAAAAAAAAAAAAAAAAAGAAAGAAAAAAAAAGAAGAAAAAAAAAAAAGTGCAGCTTTTCACCCAGTGCGTCTTATTTATGGACAAATTCCATGGGCTTCCCTACAACCTGGATGTGCGGCTTATAATCAGGTGCGGCTTATAATTGTGAAATTACTGTAAAGGGTGCTTTTTAATGGCAGCCATGAAGGGAGATGAGTGACAGAGGACATACCTACTGGGGACATCTCTGGGACAGACCCGTTGAACACCTTCTGCACAAACACTGGGGCATTGTCGTTGATATCATACACCTTGATGATAAATTTGGAGGGCTGTTCCAGGGACCTGTTGTTTGTCCTGTCAATGATGAGGGCTGTCAGCTCATACTCGGCTTTCTTCTCCCTGTCCAGCCTCTCGAAGGCATAGACGTCCCCACTGGTCTCCTCCACCTTGAAGATGGTGTTGGCATATTCACCCTTGATGATGTATTTGGCGTTGTTGTTCCTTACACTGGATGTGATCTGGAAGGAAAGTGTAATTCAGAGAGGTAAAGGTGGGGTCTGGCAGCTGGGTGCAGCAGTTTCTCCCAGAGGTTTCACACAGTCAGGAATTCCTCATCACACTGGGAACCAGGGCAGCCCTCAGGACTCGTGCTCTCAGGTGGGGAAGCACTGAGCAGCAGCACAGCAGCAGCTGGGCTTACAGGATGGCACTTCACCCACTCCAAAACTTGCTTACACTAAGCAAAGCTTTTTGTAAATCCTACCTCATGCTTCCCAAAGGTATAAATTGTCCATGCAGTCAACACTTACAAATAATTAATTTCAGTATGTCTGAAATAACACGAGCCACCATTCAGTTTGAGTTACTCTTGTTTGCAACTTTCTGCTACCTACCAGGGGTTTTTGCTCAGTTTCATAGGATTGCAGGAGGAAATCTGCATTCACAGCTCCTGATATTATTCAGCAGTGGCCTCTGTTCCTCAGCACTTAGCAGAATTCCTGCCATAGCTGACAGCTTTCTTGTGCTCAGTCACATGCAATCCTTTAATAGGCAGTCTGCAGGCTCATGCTATGACAGGAAGGTGACATTTCCACCCCATAGATTTTAAAATTTAAGGTTATATAGTAAGGTTATAAGGTAAATATAAGGTTAAGTGAAAAAGAAACGTGATAAGAGAAATGAGCATTAATCAGTTTAAAGTATCATTTAATCCAATTCTAAATGCTTTTGCACACTACTTGATCTGCAGATAATGTAATTATACCTCCCTTTCTATACCCTCACACATATAGGGTCACTACTAGAAGGTTTAAACCACAATTTTCCATGCACTATATCATCATTCTTATTTTAGCCAGCTAATTATCAAAGATTGCTGGGTTTGACCAAGTATTTCCAGCCTTTTGTTACTGATGTTATCATAAATGTCACCTGTTGGGTGTTCAGAATTTGATTTATCCTGTAGTTGTCACTTGCGATTGAACATTGTTTAAATTTCAGTTTTCTCTTTTGAAATGTGTCATTAATATTTCCACCCCTCATTCCTTAATTATGCTTCTGGCTGTTGGTACTGCTGGAGAGCAGTTCACAACTCTGGATATGCCACATGAGAAATAACCCCACCCTTGTCTCCAAGATGCCTTCTTTCTCAATTTTAATGTACCTATTCGGTGTAATTCAGCATTCTCAGTGTGCCTTTTCCGGTGCTGAGGATGAGCACACAAAGGAAAGCACTGAGGTGGTGCAAGATAAAATCCAAACGTGCCAGCACATTCCTGCAGCTGTCACTCAGCCTTGCCTTGCTGCTGGGGCCTCTCTTTAAAGGGTTGGTCAAGGGCTCAGTGCTGCAGGAACCCTGTGCAGCCGCTGCAGGTGCCCCTAGGGACTGTGCTGCTGAAACACCCCAGAGCTGCACAAACGGAATTACTCTTGCTTAGGACAGCTCCAGGAATAGAAGCTGCTCCTCAGTCTGGGGCTGAATTGGCCTGAAGTGAAGCCGAGATGTGCTGTGGTAGCTGAGAGAACCCTGTGCTGGACTTTGCTGAGACAGCCCTGACAGATGTGAGTGCTGGACAGGGCAGGGAAATGCTCAGCTGCATTTATCTGCAAAATGTCACCGTGCATCCTTTTCAAACACTGCACTGGCAGAGCTTTCCCTGGGCAATATGCAGTTGATAATAGTTTTTATGAGCACTGCCCTGACGAAAATGAGTTTGCAAGCAGGTCAGTGCTTGTTAGTATTTTTAAAACTTATTTGCTTTCACTTTCTGCAACGATATTTTTGATTGTATTACAGTATTTCGAAACACAGCACTCGTGTTTCGTGTGCAAGCTGAGAGATGTAAAATGTGTGTTTTTGAATACATATGTTTTTATTTGCTGATCTCTGAGGATTTGGAAAGGATCTTGTGCTGCCAGAAGAATCCTGACATGCATCAGGCAAAAGTCTTCCTTCCTAACCATGCACCTGCAGATAATGTGGCTGTTCCTGCATTTGGAATCTCCAGACCTGCTATCCCTTACGTTTACTTGTGTTCTTCAAAGGAATTACAATTCTTCTGGCACTGTTCTTCATTTATTCTTTGCCCACATTTTGAAGATTTTAACATTGGTATTAAATTCCATTTCTATTTCCTTTCCATTTCTTCTGCCTAGACTGCAAACAAACATTGCTTTTCTAGATCTTCATTTGCTCTTTTTAGTCCTTGCTCACAGGTTGCTGCTTACCTTTCCAACATGGTGTGGCAAAGGTGTATCAATCTCTTCTTTGATGTGCATTTGATTCCATATCCAGTCTCTCTTCTGGCGTTTGTGGCTGACATCATTTGAACAAAGGTTTTGGTTTGATTTCTGGCTTCCTCCATCAGCAAATGCTGGAGCCAAGAACAACGAGAAAAGTAGAATAAGGTGGCTCATCTTTTTCTGTAGCCTAGAAAGTAATTCAGAAATGCAAAAATATAAATAACAGCAGAATCAGATTCAGCAGAGGGAGCACATATAGAAGTGCAGGTGGGCATTCTTTCTGTAGGGAAGTTTGATCACTTTGTTTCTTTTCATTTGACTCAGCATCACAATTAGAAGGCTTCTTCCTTCTATGAAATAGTTTTATCTGGATGAAAACTGTAAAAACCAACACAGAGCATTTCAATTAAATAAAAAGTGAGTTTTGAATGCTGGTACAAGAGGCAGCATCTCCCTGAGTGACTGCCATAGCTCTAAGGAGCAGATTCAGAGCCAAGGTCCCCATTGTGCACAGGGCCAGTGCAGCCTGGCACCACAGCTGCCTTCAGTCAACTCCACTTGAAATGAAATGTTCAGCCTTGACAAACCCAAATGCAGTGTTTTGACATGCCCCAACACAAAATATACTGTAGTCAATACCTTCCTGTGGAAAATATTGATTTAGAATAAAATCTTTTTTTTTTTTTTTTTTTCTTGTGGAAAAAGTTATTTGTGTGAAATTTTCAATCAATTCCAAGTACAATACAGCAAATTTTCTAATTGTCTTTCTTTAAGGGCTCATCTATTGATTCAACTCATTGTCTTCAGAAGCTTTTGTTGACTCATATAAAGTTCCTTCGTCTCCTATTCCCAGACTTTAGTATCTGCAAAATGATAATTTGTGAAATGGTTTTCAGGTGAAACTGTATTTTTGCATCTTGTGTTAATATTAGCCAAATTTTAGGCCTGACTTTCATATCAGAGGAGTTATTTTAATGTATCAGGCTGATTATTTTTTTACTAAATTTCCCTTTCCTGATATAAAGGACTGTCAGGGAACTTTAACACTCAAGTAATCAGACTTTAAATTGCAGATAAATGACTTTCCATTACCTTTTAGGAGCTGTCAGCATGCATATCAAAAATAAACCTGCTAATTGTGATGAGAAGTTGACATCACACAGGCCGCTCGATGCGAGATTAAATTAATATTTTCGTCAGGAAGGTGCTGAGACATTTCCAAAATTACTCTTTGGTAACCAGGCAATCAGTGTTATCCCATGGTACAGCATCAATGTCAGTAAAAACGATTTTATTTACCATGAAATGTTGCTTTGCTGTACTTTTCTGACTCCCACATGGTTGTACATAAACTGAGGAGCGTTCCTCCTTTATGGCTGTGTAGGAAGTGACCGAATAAGGTGTCTTTGAAGTAGCTTTTTGATAGACAAGCTGTGTTTGGTAATTCTGGATTCAAACGAAGCCTTTTGATTTAGCTAGTTTTTTCTATTCTATGCCCTTAGCTTGACTTTGAACATTTTTAGAAAAATTAATTTGATTTAGTTGTTTTTCTGTATTTGTGTAGATGAACATTTTACAACTGGAAACTGGAAGGCACTGATGTGGTTATGATTGCATAAGTCTAACTTTTATCCATAAACCCACAAAACATGATAACCAAAGGAAACCATTGGCCAAGCAGCACAGGCTGTGGTTTTGTCGAAGAATAGACTGAAGTGTTTAAAGAGACTTTTTCTCTCATTCCTGTGCTGAGTGGAGCTCTCTTGAAGTGCTGCTTGGAAGTTTTAAAACAGAAAGTGTTGACTGAATTTATTTACATACATGTGCATTTCAGCTGAAACTTTAGCTACCCCTTTCACTCAGCATGTCCATCTTTGTGTTTGCATATTTTAAAGAAGCTTCAATTCCTTTAAATCCTGCTTAATGGATTCCTTGTTAATTAATACCTGTCCAACCTCCCTGGGAAAGTGAAGGGTTCTTTGGTAGGAGTTTGGAGGTCTTAGGCTGCCCTCTGGTGCTGCAGCTCAAACACAGACTGACACGAGAGATCCTCTTGGAAAAATTGATTTCTGCTTCACCTTTGGCATCTTTTAAGCTTCTCATTTTGGGAAAATGACAGTGCACACTGGAGCTCTTTGCTCACTCTTCTCCAGGGACATGGGAGGTGCCTTGCCCTGTAGGACAGGCTGACCCTGAGGACACTTCCCCATGGCACCATGCCCATTTCCACGTGGAATCCTTCGCTGCTGAGTCTGTCACTGGATTCCTCACACGCTCAGGAATGCCCTTGCTCAGCAGCACACACAGAGCGGGGTGGGATGAGGGCTCTGTGCTGGGGGAACGCCACTTTCCCTGGATGCCAGCTCTGGACAAGCTGTACTAAATGCTCACTTTCCTGGCCATGACAGGAAAGTTTTCCTTCCCAGCAGCTCTACAGAGTGCCAGAGAGTGGCACAAGGGAACATTCCCATGCCTGAGCAGGAAAGTGCATTCCCATGGAGTGAAGGAAGAATTCTGAGGGATAACAGGAGATTATTAACAAGTAGGTGTTGGATCCCAGAAACATGAGAGTTTGAGCTTTCTGTGCTTTCCAACACTGACCTCCAGAAGAACACTGCTTGTGACCCAAGGCCTTGGAGAAGGCTTCCAAATTTGAGTGATGGAATCAAAGTTACAGGTGTGTAGCTAAAATAGAAGTGGATTTTTAATAGGGATCACTGAGGCACTCACTACCCTGAAATTAAGCTGGAAGACAAACCAATCAGATGCACAGATTTTTCCAGGCTCCTGACACTCCTCAAACATCATGACCATGCCCATTAACCCTTCCACATGTACCATGTGTAATCTCACTGAAATTTCTCAAAAATCAAAGCAAATAATAAACCGGCCTACATGGCCCAAAGGCATAATGCATTCTTGATGAATTAGAGTATACATCCCACCTTTAGCATCCCTCATTCTCTCACAAGTCAAGCAATCATTAAAAAAAACCATGCCAACTTTAAAATCCCTTTTGGAAAAACAAAAAAGAGGGGAGGCACACACATTTACACATTTTCCTTTTTTCCTGTAGGGATCAGCTTTTCCTTTCTGCTGGGGCAGCCAGGACTGAGATAAGGGAATCAGGTGCATCCCTTCAAGCAAGGAGCCCCCAGCTTCCAGCACAGCTTGGGAATGCAGGTGCAGCTCCTGGATGCTCCATGAGTCCCTCTGCTCTGCCCTCACACAGCCCCAGTCATCCCTTTGGCCCTTGCTGATCAGTCCAACATTTCCAGCTTCTTTTAATCTAATCATGGACCATGAATATTCCTGAAAGTTAGCAGTTGAGTTCCTTGCTTTGCTCTTAAATTTTCTTCCAGCAAATGATGGGTTCTCCCACCTATATTATTCATTTTAGGGGTTGAATTATTTTAGCAAATAATCTTAGTCTGCAGGGTACTATAGACAGTTAACTGAGAAATTCTGGTATTCAAAGTGATTTATGTGACACATGACTCATATAGTGCAGTTTCTTCTTCCAGACTGGGAGTAATTATTAAAAAATGTTAGGTGGAGATACAGACAATACTCTACTAATTAAAATTTTGCATTTTACAGATTGTTTTGGCAAGTAATCAACTGTAAAGGTGATGAACAGCTGTTATAAATACAGTCTCCATGTAATGAAACCACATTGGATGAAATATTCTTATGAACGTTTGTGTTGGTTTGTTTTGGTTTTTCTTTGTTTTTGTTTTCTTGGTACTTGCCTCTCACCTAGTTTACTTCTAACTCTAAAAGTGTGTGTTAATGCTTATGCAAGGTTCGTTTAATTGGCAAAGAAATTTCTTCTGTACTTGTGTGTTAAGCAAAAGTTAAACCAGGTTTCTGCATAGAGATTTTAGGAAATGAGGGACAGTTGCCTCTGCAATGATGTATTTTCCTTATTGATCATATCTTATGAGAATTTTTCAGCATCCAAAAAAACCCAAATAGTGGTAGAGTGGTAATAATGAACATCCTGAGACAGAAATGTGCTAAAAGTGGACAAACCACCACATTTTAAAAGGGTCATGTCAGTGTTGTTGATATAATTTGCATAATTGATTGAGAGTAAGGCTGGAAATGAAAGATTATTTTCTTTTACTGGAATCTGAATGATGTAAAAGAAAACTGAAAACCCCAGGCAAAAAAAATTAGTCTTTCTTAGAGTAGACAGATGGAAAAAATATACAGAAATTTCACAATTATAAGCCACACTAAGCCGCACTTTTTTTTTTTTTTTTTTTAAAAAGCTAGTGTCCATGTGTAACAAAGTAACAAATTAGTAACAGACACAAATTGGTGTCAGGTGCTCAAGTTGCAAACAGTTTTCATAGATCAGCAAAGCCTTTAAAGGCAGCCCCAGGCACCCTCCCTGGCTGGCTCTCACTTCCAGGTTGGCATTTCACTGGGATTTGTCCATAGATAAGCCGCACCTGAATATAAGCTACACTACTGGGGTAGGCTGGATTCTTCAGTGAAAAAGGTGTGGCTTATAATCGTGAAATTACTGTAGTTTGAGCCACTCTTAAACACCTCCAAAATTCCTTTGCTCAATGAAACCATGGTAGATACAGAGAGCAGAACCTGACCTGGTCTCAGGGAGCAGAATGACTCTGAGCAGCCTGGCCATACAGGACCCATTTTAACATTAATTTCTCATCTGTAGGATGGGTGAGACCAAATGTACATGTGTGAATGCAGCAAACCCTAAGGAGCAGAAAGTTAACACACCAAACACAGGAGAGGATAAATTATCTTTCTCCTTTGCAGTGCTGCAGTTTTGGTGAGCAGGCAGAACATTACTAAAAGAAAATAGCCCCAGCAATATTTAACACTGCCCTTCAGGGGCCATAAAGGGCTGTGCAAACCCAGACTGGTAAAGCTCCTCATGTCTCTGACAAGCCCTGCAGGCAGATAAAAAGCATTATCCCTTCCAAAAGGGGCACTGGGAGCACAGAGGACTGACGTGTGCTCCTGGTGTCCTGACAGGGACCAGGGGCAGGAGTGACAATGCTGTCAGGTTTTGCTGTCCCAGTTCCCTCAGCCCAGAAATGGTGCCCATGGCTGTGCCCAGCACCCAGGGGAGCAGCAGGAGGTGTCCCCAGCTGTGTCCCCAGATGTGGTTTTCTCTCAGAACTGGTCCCCACAGCTGTGCCCAGCTCCCAGCACCCAGGGGAGCAGCAGGAGGTGTCCCCAGGGTATTCCCAGGTGTGTGCCAGGTGTGTCCCCAGCTGTGCTGTTACCTGTGCTCCTGTTCCCCTCCGTGGTTCTCCTGGGGCTCCCGTGGGACAGGAGCTGAGGGCACCCAGTGACAACAGGAACTGGGGAGGTCCTCAAACCTCAGTGACCCTGAAAACAGCTGGCTAAGGAAATCACGCAACTTTTTCCTTTTTTTTTTTTTTTTTCATTTTCGGATGTAATTTGTGTTGGGGCAGAACTGAGTGTTTCTCTGTGTCTGTCACATGTCCCCAGCAAGGCACAATGATCAGAACAAGCCTTTCCTGAGAACACTGTGCTGCTTGTTCCCGTCCAGACTGTTGAGCTGATTTAAACAGGCCTCATGCCTGACTACCTGGGGTCGGATTTTTGGTTGTGAGAAGTGATTTCCACTGATGACTAAAAGGTCTGGAGTGCAAATGCCTGCCTGGAACTGGTTCTAAAATGCCATTTTGTATGCTGTGATTGTGCCTTTAAGTAAACAGCCACTGTGATGACTAAACAATCTGGAGTGCAAATGCCTGCCTGAAAAATGATTGGAAAATTACATTTTCTACTTGGGATAGTACCCTTGAATGAACAGACACTTCAGCAATATCTTAAACTTGCTGCTTTAGAAATATCAGTGTTGTGAGAGCACTTGTGCTCAGTTCTTGGTGTTGATGCTGCAGCAGTGTACAAACACAGGTGAGGACATAGCTCAGCACTTCTGACTTTGGCTCCTCAAATTTTCTTTCCAGGGAAAAGGAGAGTCAATTCTAATCTGAAATCACTTTGTGATTTGAGCTTCAGGATTCTGGTAGGTCTGGGAGAAATTTATTGATGATTGCTTTCCCCTGCCTGTTCATCTTGCCAGAAATTTTCTCCTGGATGATGCAAAATACAAATTAATCTCATGAGTGGATGGAATCCTCAACTAGGACAGATTTGTCTTTTGGAAATGAAGAAATTTGGCTATGAAAAACTAAATACTTGCTTTGTATACAAAGCTTTATTGCCTTGGTGGAAAGCAAGCAGCCAAACTTGCCCCAAGTCTTTCTGTTACCTCAGATACAGAACTGGGAAGAAAATGGGGGAGGCAACACCTGGTTTGATGGGCTTTTTTACCTTTTTTATTTCTTCCTTATTTTTATCTTTTTTTTTCTTTATTGTCTTTTTTTTTTTTTCCCAAAGAAGCAAAGTCACTCTCCAAGCTAGTGAGTGACAACTTGTGCCCTAAACATGGGTAAGCAGCAAAAATGAATCTACCCAAGAGCACTCCCAGAGATGCTGACACTCCTGCTTGCATTTTAGTGAGGGACCTGCTGGTTTAAAGTGCTGCAGTGAATCCTGAGAAAAGGCAGTGAGAGCTGAAAATCAGAAATGCGTGGTCCAAGAAGATTTTGGCTGTAAACAGAATGAGTGAGGAAGCAAGATCCCTTTTGTTCCTTACTGATCAATCTGATTGAGTTGACAGACTCCTGTCAGACAGTGAAGCAAAACCTGAAAGGATTTTTAACCTCTGCTGGTTTCTCTCAATTTCTAGTTAGCCTTCTCTAAAATGCATTTTCTAAAAACTTTCAAAAGCCTATTTGCAGTTTGGAGTGTGCTGCCTATGCTCCTACCTGACTTGCATCTGATCAAGAATGGATAAAATCATTGATTGAATGTGTGTTTCTAGTGCAGGTTCAGATTCAATTTCCTGTTTACAAATACACATTTGTTTGGCTTTTAGATCTTGATTTTCCTTTACATAGCACTGCACAGCTCATAATCAGCTCTGAATTTGGCTTCTGTTAGAATTCAAGAAAACCTCAGAGAATCTCTTTTCCTGGGAAGATTTGGGACAGATGGGCTGATGGATTGTGCCTGGTTGTTCTGTGTTATTTTGGTACCTGCAGCCTTTTGTGGATAGTGTTAATTTAAATATGGAGATATCCCTAGATAAATGTCTGGGGATCTGAAACCCTTCTGCTTGTGGAAATGAATCCCTTACATGATCTAATAAAAGAAGACCTGGAAAGTCAGTACAAAAGCGTGCAACTTCCATGTTGATCGAGAAAAGCTAGGACTTATTTTTTGTGTCACGTCAAAAATCTTACCCAGGAAAACGAGCCACCCGAGAGGGGCTGCTCCTTCAGGTCACATGCACAAGATTTGATTCCTATTCTCATTTTTAATCAAATAATTTTCCTGTCAGTCTTTAGCAATCTGGTTTTATCTGAGTTTCTGTCTTGCAAATGTGGTAATTTAGAAAATTAAATATATGTGAATGTTTCAGCTACTGGACTGTTATGGACCTTAAGGAAGGACTATTTTTGGACTAGCTAAATTAATAATTCTTGAATTAATTCTGTGGCTGAAATGACAGTGCACTCTGGAACTCAGGGTTGTTTGCTGTGGATGAAAGATGTGATGGAGGTAAAACAATGCTCATTAAAATGAGCAGTGACAGTATAGGCTTTCTTCTCATCAGATTGGTGATGCAGCTCATTGTTGGTCTAAGGGATGACTGTTTTTCTCTGACCATCCTGGTGTGTCCTGCAAGAAATCCCAGTGTTGGTAAATCTGTGACCTTCTGCCCAGAAGAGAAGCACAGGTGAAGGTCTGGCAGAGCCACATTGGATCTGAGGTGAACTTTAACAATCTTCCTCATTTCCCACTCCCAGCATGCAGATTGTGTCTTGTGCCAGGTGCAGAATCCCTGGCTTTGCCCATTTTCCATTATAATGTTAGTTGTCACCACAGAAGCTGTAGAGACACTTGAGAGCTGATGAGAACCAGTTTCGAATGGGACAGACACAAAGCAGGAGGCACAGAAATGTTCTGGTGCTGCTGGAGGGGTCTGACTCTGGTCTTTCTCCTGTAGTCACATAGTGCTTACTTTCCCTGAAGTATTTCCAAAATGGATTAGAGTCCTTTAAATAAGTGGTATTGTCCAGTCTTTCCACACATAAAGCCTTTTACTTCATGTACAAATATGTCATTCCAAAATATAATGAGGGGTAAAATGTGCTTAAGCACAGTGCCAAGTATAAACACAGCTGCTGAAATATTTTGAAGCTCATTTATGATTAAATTATTAAACTGATTTTTGATTTTGTTTCACAGCAAATAAAAATATTATCCCAAACAGAAAATTTTGGCTTTCCCTTAGTTGTTGGCAGCATGGATCCCATGGAGTTTAAGGTCACAACCTACTCTGCTGTAGCTCTTTACAGCCTCTGGTCCCTAGGAGCAGGTTTATGAGGGCTGAGTAAGGAGCAGGGGTGTTCTGGTGTTTAGGGAATGTGCTCAAACCCACCAGCAGGGTTTGGGGATTGGTACAGAATATCCTCACCTCATCATCACTGTCACACAGATTCTGTACTCTGGTTTAGAGCATTCCATTTATTAAGATCAGAAATCCCACAATACCTATGACTGCTATGATTTATTTACTTTGCAGATGTTGCAGGGGTGAAACAATCAAATAACAGAAAATTCCTGGTGACATATCTTGTGGTAACAGTTGTCAAATGCTGTTGAAGCCAGAGCCATTCTGGGGGTTAACTCTGGGTTCAATGCAGCCCTTTTGCTCTGAAGTGAGCTGATAAGATGGAGGGGATCACCCTGCACACATAGTTTGGAACTGCAGCCATTTCCCCCTCTGAATTCCTTGTCCAAGATAAAGAGGAGGACACCTCCCATCTGGATTAATTATTGATAAAGACAGATGCTGAAAACAGTGATTGAAGTGCCAGTGTTGAAGACAGGCAAAGAACTTATTCCCTTCCTTGTGCCCAAAAGCAAATTTCAGGAATGATCTGGGGTACTCCCCCTGGGAAGGGGAATCTCAGTCTCAGTGACATATTTACCTGGCTGTAGATCCAGCTTTTTTTCTTGCTTCCCCTGAGCCAATTTCCTTTTGCTTATCCTAAACTGAGGGGGCTCATTGGGACAGAGAGAGGTGCAGGAGCCCCCTCATCCCCAGCACCCCCCCCCACGCTGATGCTGTTTGATTTTTGGGGAACAAGAGGACAAGAGAATGGGCCAAAAATATTTGCTCATTCCAGTGTGGAAGTGGAATCGTTTGGGCATCTTGGAGGTGTTTGTCATCACTGAAAAGACTTCTCCAGCCTCTCTGAGCAGAAGCTTTGCTCCCTACAATAAATTGTGTACACCTTTCAGATTGGCTTGGATTTGGTGCTTCCCCTGCTTAGCTCAGCTCTGCAGGGCTTGGCAGAAGCTGCCACTGGGTGTTCCAGGGCTTGGCCAAGGTGAAAGAATATGAGGAATATATAAGAATAATGTATTCAAGAGCTTTCTCCACTTCCCCTTTGCTGCCACATAAATCCTTAATATCAGAGAGGCCTCCTAGCACAGAGTTCCAGCTGAGCCCCCCTCATTAAGGAAAAGTCCCTTTCCTTTGAGGAACCACTTCCAATAAAGATGATTTTTTAAAAAGTACAATGTAACTGTATTTACAGCAGATAAGATTTTTTTTTTTTCTTCCTGTATTTCTTTAACAAAAGCTCAGGCACAAACACAAGCATGGTGCCCAGGTCACTGTAACTGATATTTACTGCACCAACAGAAATCTGCAGCTTAGAAACCCTGCTTAGCTGGCTGTGTGTGCTCATTCCTTTGTCCAGGGTATTCTCTGGGGTGACTGAATGCATTAGCATTTCTTCTGAAAATTAATGTTGTGGCAGATAAAGAAAGCATGCACTTATACATAAATCTCTTGTTTTCTGTGTGGGCAAGAGGCCATAAAAACAGGGTGTGTCTGGATAGATTTTGTTTTGTGTTCTGTATTTTTCTCCCTTTTTGGAATGTCTCATTCAAATGTCAGTTCATTCTTCTCTATTTCCTGCCTTTATCCAACAAGATTCGTAGACCAGGCTTAATTAACTTTAAGACCTTTTATGTCCATCCCTAGAGTTACAGTCCTTTCCTGGAACACTTCCATTGTATTTTCTCCATGTGTTGTGAGATGATGCAAATGATATTATTACTGCTCTTGTGAATTTACAATGAGTCTTTCAATAGTTTTAGTCACAGCTTAGCTCTTGTCAGGAAAATTCCATCTTGAAATCAAAATAGGGGAGCAAATTTCCACTTCAATGTGCTGATAAAGGAAAGCTGGCAAGCCTGAAAATACAGGACTCAGACACAGGGAGGCTCAAAAACATGAGGAAAGCTGTTTCAAATTGTGTGACTCTCTTCCATGTGGATTTGTTTCTGTGTGGGAGATTAACAAAGATATTTCCTAAGCTGAGGTGGAACTTTTTTCACTTCAGAGACTCTGTAAGTGGAACATTTATTTCTGCCACAGCTCACGTTTTAATCACAGGCAGTGAAAATCCCCTTCAGGTGGGAATAAACCCTTTCTCTTCATCTGAAGGAGCAGAGGGTCAGTCCATATTTGGCAGGTAATGCAGCTCATCACTTCACAGCAGGGAAATGAGAAAATAAATTCCACAGAGAAATGTGTTCCTTTCTTCCTGTTTGGGACTGAAGTCATGTCCAAGTGCAACTCAGTAATTCAGTATCTGTTCTAATCCTTAGCTTTTACCAGAGCAGCTGCTGGAAAATCCAGGGTACAAAGCAAAGGTGTTTGTTAAATGGTGCTAGAGAGGGTGGAGCTCTGTGACAGTTCTGTCCCTGTTGAATTCACATTTCTGTCTTGTAAAGTGAACCCACTGCAAAAAAAACATCCCAGCTCTCCTGCTCTCTGCTTTCTGCCCTCACTTCTTAATTTGTGTGCTGGGGAAGTGGAGTGCACTGACCATCTGAATGATACTAAAATGTGCAATCATTACCTAAACCCCTAAATTAACAGCACTGAGCAAACAGCCAATATATACTGATTCATTTTAGCTTTGGGTTCCTAGAGGAGGTATTGAAAAACTCCGATAAATTATTATTAATATTGATTGCTTATCCCAATCCTAACATAAAATCACAGAACTGTTGAAGTTGGAAAAGGCCTTTAAGATCAAGTAATGAGTAAACTGATTCTCTTGCAGACAGATCATTTATATCTGAAAGATAATGACAGCAAAAGCTAGAAAGATAAAGAAAATCTCTTCTGAATTCAGGTCTAGGGCTGGAGGTAGAGGGAGGCACTATGGCACAAACAGAATGGGAAGCCAACCTAAAGCTCTGTGCCAGTGGGGATTCTGCTGATGGAGCTGAGCCCATCACAGGAACCTTTCCCATCAATGGCAGGATTTCCTCTCATTTGCAGGACAGCAACCCCTCAGACTCCTCAAGCCAAATGCTTAAGGCAGACTTTGTGCTCCTCCTGTGAGGATTCCCAGAGCACAAACCTACAGCAGATAGCATCGTTAAAGGAAGGGGAAAAGGAAGACTGGTGCTACCAGAGTGTTGCTGAGAAATACGGACAAAGGCAGGAGAAGGAATCTGTGCATCCTCAGGTAGAAGTGGAATTTCCCTTCCCACTGTCATGCACAATGAGGCCCAGGGTCTTGGTGCTGCATTTCCCACCTGGTGCCTGCTGAGCTCTGCCAGGTGTCAGGAGCACCCTCCAGGTGTTGCAGGTAGGTCTGGGATGCAGAGAAATTAATCACTTCAGTGGAGACAAAGCCAGATGTGTCACTGCTGCTTTGTGGCTTTTTAATAGGATAAGTTAAGAGGCCTCTGGCACCTCAAGTTGTGGCAGAGAATGCTGGGGAAATTGGACAGGAACAGAAGGGTCGTGGTGACAGCTTGGACAATAAAAGTGACCTCTTTGGGTTTTGAAAATGAGGAATTTAAAAAAAAATTTGCTTTTTTGTCCCCCTCTAACTGAGATGGTGTTCTGTAAGTCCTTGCATTTCAGGTAGCAATGTTGGGGCAGAAGAACACTTGCTCTCTGCTGCTCTTTGGGGAGGTGCCTGTGCAATTTCCCTCATTTGTCCAGGTAACCATGCTTGCCTTTCTCTAAAATATCAGTAATTTTTCAGTTTAAGTTTTGGATTTTTGTGGATAATACTTGATAAAACTTTCACAGGCAACTGCTCATCTATTGTGAGAATTTTGCTCTCTGTCTCACACAAAAAAACTTGTCTGGGGAAAAGTCTGAAAGTCTTCCAGAGTGTCTGTTCACCTCTTGACTCTTTCTGGGTTATGGATTATAAACCTTTACCAAAGTATTCTCAGAAAACCTGAAGTGTAGGCAGTGATAATGGATGGATAAGTTGCCCTTGTACTCTTCTCCTGTCTTTGCCAGCCCTGGAAATCTCAGGTCTTTAGCTGCCCCAGGTCCTGTGAATGTCCTAATTGACACCTGGGAGGTGCAAATCTCCCTGCCTGCCCAATGCCCAAATCAGCTTCGTGGCACAAATAACTTCCATTTCAGGAGATGAGAGAACTTACCTAAAAATTCAACAAAAGATTGTATTCAAAATATAGCCAGTTCCATTCTTATTGACAGATCTGAAATCCGGATGCAGATGAGTGAAAATCAAATGAAAGGGGCTAATTTGTATTCCTGCACTGGAGAACTGCAAGCAGATTCCTCAGGACTGTTTATTAATTTTTCATATTCTGAGGCCAGCCTCACTCCAGAATTCAGGAGGTGCAGTGGTGTGTGGATTTCATTCTGTGCAGGTTTCTGGGGACAGCTCAGGTTGAACCCCGGGGATGCTTGGAGCCCCAGGAAAAGGGTTCTGTGCACAATAAAGTGCACAGGGAGCTATGGCACAGCCAGAGATGTGGCAGGAGCCGAGAGCTCAGCGGGGAGAGTTGAGACTGTGGCACCCATGGACTGGGAGAGGATGAAAGCCCAGGGGTTCCTGGGTTCCTTGTGGAGAATCTAGCTCAGGCTGCTCTGCCTTCCTGCACCGGGGATAAATGGCTTTATGGAATGAGAGGTCTGAGACTCTGCCATGGGAAAGCTGCTCTGGCACTAGGAAGGAATCCTGGTCTGATGGAGGGTGTGTGTAGGGAACCAAGCAGGACCTGTTGGGTCCTGGAGCTGGGAAGGGGCTCTGGTCCCAGCAGGGACAGTCTGGGGTGGGAGTGGGACTGCCCGAGTCCCTCCTGGATGGCTGGACCGGGCAGTTTCCTGAACTGGTGTGCCTTGGTTTCTAAACCACGGCTTTATTTTGCGCAGGTTTATTCCCAGAATTACCTGGTGGGACCCTGGGTTTGCAGGGGTCAGTACCTGGGCTGGAGACAGCTCTGGATCCCTGGAGGTTCCTCCTGGCCAGGACAGTGACATCAGAGTGTTTGTTTTCTGTGTTTGCTACACCTGCATGGCCCTTGGCAGAGCAGAGCCCTGAAGGGAAGCCCACAGGTGGATCCAAAAACCTCTTCTCATGGGTCAAAAGAGTGTGCAGCTCTGGGCTTGCCAAGCTCTGCTCTCCTGCAGCTCTGCAGTGCCTGCGTGGCAACTGTTCTGCTGATGGTGAGCTGGGCACCTCTCTGTCCTAGCAAACATCCAGTCTGCACAAATAATCCCTGTCTGCTGTGCTCGGTGCAGGAAGAAAAAACACTCACACCAGTGCTAAACTTTGAGGGTTTTTTGGTTTGCAAACTCACAAGGGTAACAAGGGAAATCCATTTGTTTAAAAGAAAAAAAAAAAAAAAAAAAAGACATCAAAGTAATTTTGTACCCACCAAATTTCTCACAAAGGGAATCTCTTATTTTCTTCTTGGCACTAACGTTGGAACCACTGAATTGAACTATAGAACCTGAGCAAAACCTGGAATTATGATGAAAATACAATGCATATTCCTTACAGAATGCTCAGCTGCCTGAAATAATCAGTTATCTTCATTCTGTGAACCTCTGCTCTTTTAGAAAACATAAAGTATTTTCTGGTCTGATTTAAGCCTGTAGTTCTGTAGACTATACAGACATATCCAGGCAAGAAAAGAGAATTTTATGAAAGTTTTTCAATGTTGAATTTGAAATATTAATTGAAGTAATATATTTATGGATGGACAGTCAAGTCCTTTGTTCCCTAAGTGCTGTAAATCAGAGCAGTTTCTGAACGATGCCCTGTGATTTTTACCCTATCCTGTTTTCAGAGCAGTTTCCTTCGCAGAGGCAGGATGTGAAGCAAAGCTGGCAGCAGAGCTGTTAACTCTCCCCTGCCCCAGCTGCCTCTATGCCCCACATCCAGCCTGCTGCGTGCTGCTCAGGGACGTGCTCCTCTTCCAGGACACAAATTCAGTGTTAACATTTGTTTTAAAAATGTTTAAAGAACTGTTAAAGATTTGGGAAATGCTTCCTGTTGCATTGCAGTGCAGCTGTAGCAGTCTTGAAAAATAACCCAGGTTTGTGGCTTTGTGGGCAAAGCAGGAATGATTTTTAAATTGAGTTTATCCTTTGCTTTCAAATAAATTTGTTTTATTGCTTGTACCTCTTCTCTCTAGTATACTGTACTATTCTAAAGCTTTGCTATGCTAAATGAATTCTGTGTCCTTTTTCCCAGTGGGTCACCCTTTATTTAAGGATTAAAAGTACCTCCTGGAGATACCAGAGATAAATTTCAAGTCAGCATTTTTGGGATTTGTTTCTGATATATAGGTTTTTGTCACCAGGAACAAATTAACCTAAGATGAGAAGCTTTTGTAAATCATTGGAGCATCTTTGCTTTTGTCTAATATATTTTCCTGCATGAACATCTATAATATTTTGTGCTTTTTCAAATGCTGATCTAATGATTTATATCCACAGGAGGCAGGAACCCATTGATTAACTATACCTTTGTTAACTGCAGAAACAGCCAACTTGGAATGTTTTGGGGAGCTAAGAATGGAAGAGATTTTCTCACAGAAATTCATCTTCTTCCATATATTTTTTTTCCTTGCATTTCTTTCCTTCCTTTATCTTTATTACTGCGTGACAGCCTGCACGGTGAGGTGCTGTGCACACTGACAGTCCCACTATGGCAGAATAGATTTCTTACAGAAAAACCACTATCAGTTCATCTCTTATGCATAAATGCATTGTCTCTGCAAGCTGTACACTGAGCTTTTTAGTTCAGGGATCTGCTACACTGGCTCTAGGACAAGATAAAAACCTATGCACCAACCTTTTGTGTCAAGCCACTGCTCATAAAATAACTCATCAGGAAAAAAACCGTGTCTTTTTGAACCACTGAGTTAGGAAACCTCTGGAATGAGAATTGCTTGTCTTTCACAACAGGGTCTGTAAAGCCTGGCACTCCAGAGTTAGGGTGTTAAAGCACCTGGGATGCTTTCAACTTGGGAATTAGGAGATCAAGTCACTGACCTGGGTTTGTACAAATTCCCCTCCTAGTTTTAAACAGATATGCCAGAGCTGGCCAGTGCATACCATGGTTGTCACCTCTTGGCCCTGGCACAGGAAAGCCACTCACCATAAAGACAGACCCCTAATCCACCCCCACTTCAGTAAAACATTTGAATCGAATCACAGCCCAGCTCACCCCTGCTCGCTGCAAACAGTCCTGGAGCTGCACCTGTCCACACCACGAGTGAAATCCCTTCCCAAAGGCTTTCCAGGTGCACTTGGCAGCACAACCTCCCCCTCTCTTCCATTATAAATGAACATCAGCAACACAGCCTAAATATTACAAAGCAATACTCAAAAAACCCATAAAATGTCTCTTTTAAAGAAAACCTATCTGGGATTATTATGATACAGCCCAACAAAACCAGAGATTTTCCTCTTCCAGTGTCTATTGCAAATACCTCTGCTGTTTGTACTTAACCTGCTATGGGTTCCACCAGTGTAATGCCCAAAGGATTTGGTGGATATGTATAAAATTTGTAGCCCATTTGCTGCTATTTCTTGAATCATTGAAGACATTAGAAAATAATTCGGGTGGAGGTAAAAAACCCTTTGAAATGAACTTCATGGCTGAAGGACAGAAAATAACATTTATCTCTTACCCGAGTCCGAGATGGTGGAGCTTCGGTCTGCTACCAGTTCAGGCAAACTCAACCCAACAGTATCCCAAAATGTTAAGCAGAATACAAAAAACAAAGATCAAATAAAACATACACTTCTCTTTTCGTTAAGCAATACTGGGAGTGTTCAGCTCTCCAGTCTCCAAGGTTTTCCAGCTGGGAGTCAGCCTTTTCCCATCCTGCATCCCGGCATCCTGTTATTGTTCCAAGTCTTAGTAATACAGTGAGAAAAGGGAGTGGAGGAAACAAGATAAACTTAGCCTTGTTATTGCTCTATCTACTTATTTGTTGCTGACTCTAATGAGGGAACTGAATAAAAGGAAACTGGCTCTGAGAGAAACACCAGACTTGGTCTGTTATTTGGTATTGTTTTAGAGAGAGTTTTAGGAGCTAGAAAATATCTGAGAGGAGCTTTTGGTGTCTGACACCTGGTCAACACAGATTATGGCTACTTTGCACAAACAGGATTTTCAAAGCAGTTTGGAAGTCTTCTATCTATAAGAATTTTTGTACCTGGAAACCAAAAAGGTAGAGACTGTTAATGAGACTGGGCTCCTGCTAAGCTCTGTCAGTGCAGGGTGTAAAGATGAAATTTCGCAGTACTTGTCACAGGTAAAGTGAAGACCCAAAGAGCAAGGCAGTGTAGGTAGACCTTTCAGAAGGAGAAAATGTTCATAGCATCTTGACCATGGTGAGTTCTAAGTCTGGAGACCACTCAGGGCACACAGAAGGGGAAACTTCAGTGTTAAACTGAACACAAGGGTGTAGCTCTTGGCATTGTGCACTACAAATGAAAGAGGATTTTTTTCACTAAATAATGCAGAAGAAAACTGAGAAGTCCGGGGCTTACTCAAAACACACTCTTAGGAGTGATTTACAATAAATGTAGGCAAATGTTCAATGTATCTTGGATATGACTTTAATAATTTTAATCATATATATTTTTTAAATTTTTTAAAAAAATATTATTCCACAGTTAAATACTGTCTTGCCCCTACTTGTTGTTGCAGTCCAGCACAGGTGGTGGCATTGATTTCCTGCCTTGCCAGAAGGCTGAGGCTGGTCAGATTGCTTCATGTTTTCATGGTGTACAGCAGTGAAGATAAATGCTTCTGAAGGAATTTGTTGCATTAATGATTAAATAAAAAGGAGACATTTTTCAAAGTTTTGTGTAAGGAGCTCAGAGAGTCCAGTTTGCTTGCAGGAAAGTGAGCTGCTGAATGAGCTCACTGCTGGGAGAGGAGCAGGGAGATGCTGATAGGGGTTTCCAGGGAAGTGCAGCTCTCTAGTCAGGATGCAGCTCCCTGATAATCTGGTGCCCACAGCAGATAAGCTGCACAGATAGGATTTACCCTTGCAAGTGGTTCCAATTGCATTTCCAGCCCTTTGTCCCTCTGATGTCGCTGTGTGGGGCTGAGACTGAGGGTAACATTCAGCTGCTCCAAGAAAGCAGGAGGGGAGGGAGTCAGAGGGAAAAGGGGAGACCCCAGGGCTCTCTCTGTGTGCCCTGAGGCCACAGGCTGAGGTTGTCCAGGTCTGTTTCAATGCCTGAAAAACCACCTTCCTATTATCTCACCTGCTTCATCTCCCCCAAAATGTTCAAGGCAGGAAGTGAGAAAGTTTCTAAGGCCTTTTCACATGTTCTGCTTCAGAGCTCGATAGAAAACTGAGAACCTTTTGTAAGTTTAAGAGGAAGATATTTCCATTGAAATTTTTAGAGACCTGATTCACCATCTAAAACCTCCCCATGACGCTTTACAGTTTTCATCTCTGCTGAACTGGTTCGTTTGGTTTCCTTTCTGGCTATGAGGAAAGGTCCACTGAGATTTTATGGAAAGAAGAACCAATTCTTGCAGCCCCTCCCACCAGTAGCAGACCTGATGGTTTAGAGTGCCCTGTGCCCTTGGGTCCACCCCAGACATTTGCCTTGCTGTCCCTCCTAGGCAGTCAATGTCATCGTGTTCTAAAGGTGCTGACACAAAATGCTGGCAAGCAAGATTTCTTGCAGATCTTAGACTTTCAGACTTTATCCCTGCGGCCAAATCATAAGACTTTGGAAAAGTTCCTTGGTGGTTCATACCTTTTGCAAGCCAGAGGGTGATGTTTCAAAAATATTACTAATTCCCAGTAAGTTCTGCTAATGCAAAAAATCCTTTGCATGATCAGAGAAAAATCCTTTGCATGATCAGACAACATTGGCAGAACTCTCAGTTGTGTGATTTTGTGTATAAAAAATTATATAACAGTCCAGCTTGTGGAATTGAAGGGTACAGGTAAAAAATTAATAGAAACCTTAGCACAATATCTGTGTGACTCATGCATGGAGATGGTGGCACGAGAAAAGGAGTGATAATTATGTACTAGGCATTTCACAGTGTTTTCCTGCCATTCCTTTTTCCAAATGGCATCAGGCCCTTTTCAGTTCAGCTCTGTTGTATGAGTTTTCTTCCATGTTATATCCAGCTGCCCATACTGGATCATTTGCTTCTTTCCAGTGCTTTCCAGTGCTTTTCCCACAGATGTTCATTAACTGCAGCTTTGGGGCTCTGTGGCACCTGGGTCAGATATGTCTGGTTCAGATCAGCATCTCTTTCTGTGAAACTTTGAGTTTAGCCTGTGTTATTGAAATTCTGGAGTCTGAACAATTTGCCAGACTAGTAAAGTTTAAAATAGTCTTCCCTCTCTTGAGTGATGGGGTAGAATTCAACTTTGCTTTACAGATGCTTCTGCACTGTGCAATTTGACATTCTTGGGAATCTGAAGTAATAACTGTCATCTTGCTGCTGCTGTGAGGAATAATGTGTTATAATGGGCAGAAACACAACCCTCACTCGCCACATTAAATCTGTAAAATCTGACTGTGCTCACTGTGCACAGACACCCATGAGGGGGCTAGTGTAATTTACTGTAAGTGCACAGAAAAAATGTGAGATCAAAGCACTTTTTCAGAATTAGATTTTATCTTTTGCTGAGGAGATTGGTGATCAGGAGCTCCAATTTCTCTGCTTGCTGCAGGCTGATTTGTGTTTACAGCTGGTTTCAGGTTTGCAATGTAGTGCTTGCTCACTGACTCATCTGATCAGTGCTCTGAGAAGTTCTCCTCAAAGAATTCATGGAAAACATAGCTGTAGGAACAAGTTCATTGCTTTCCTAACCAACACCAATCCTAGCAAAGTGGATAATGCAGCCCCATGACTTTAATTGAGTGAGAGTTTTCCTTTTCTTCACAAGTAATTTGAGTTATGGTGAAATTCAATATGTTAGATAAGGCCTTCTTGATAAGCACAGTCATCAAAACCGAAGACAGCTATTGACACAGCTGCAACTAATAATCTTTTAATTCTCATCCTACTATCTGACTCTCACTAAGGAAAGGTTTTACCCTTGGCAGTACAGCCCAAAAATGCTTTTGTAACAGTTTATAAAAGTTAGACTTAGTACTCTGTCCTGCTAAACCCAGCACGTTACAGGCGCTGTGTAAGTGAAGGGCTGCCAAGGTTGGGAATTCAGTCACAGCAGTGATATCATGTCAGGATTTTGCTGAACAGTTAGGAAATGTGGTAGGGGAGAGCTCAGGCTTGCCTTCAGTTATAAAAATAAACCCCAAATGCTAATTTCCAGCAGTTTGGGTAATCAGAGTAAAATCCCTCCCATCTGAAATGTGAATTGTATCTGACGGTTGTCTGCAGCCTCTCTGGAAGGACCATTATTTGAAGGTTAAAAAATAACAATTCCTGCTCCATGTGGAAGGCATCATCTCTGCAGCACGTTGTGCTGTTATTTCTGGGCCTTTAATCAGGGCAGTGCAGTGCTCTTAGTCATTTCCACTTGGTCACTGGTTTCCTTTCTGTCACAGCTTGAGGTGCACATCCTGGACGACTCTGACTCAGCTTCCTCTTGTCAGGTTTTTCAACAAAGGAATGTAGCTCTGGTTTGTTTTTAATTTAAGGTGTATTTAAAAAAAAAACTGCTGAGGAATTTTAGTTAAGGCTAGTGGAATGGGGTTTGCTGGGGAGGTGTGATAACATCTGCTGAGATGTTTTCCAGAGCATTGTTCTGGCTGTACCACACTCATTTCACTACACCACATCTCTCATGGAAGAGCCAGTCCTATGCTCCTCAATGACACCTCTGGCTTCATAAAGACTCATAACTACAGGGTTTTTTTCCTAAAATGTTCAGCAGGGAATGATCCCAAACAATCTTGTTGCCTTGTTTGGAAATGTCAGAAAAGAATAGATGTACAAAATGCACCCATATTGTACTAAAACTCTGCAACACCCTGAGCAGAAGCCATAAAATGGAACTGCGTCAGCACTGAGCGGAAGGAAGGAATCATGAATCCCTTTGATGTGTTCACTGAAGACACAATCCACAGGGATTTGGAACAGCAAGCCTGCAGGCCAGCACTGGTATACTAACCTTTCCATGTGATTTCGGTTGGAAGAGCAGGTCTAGTGTAGAGGTGTGAAGCTGATAAAAAGTTTTCCACAAATGTTTTTGTAAACGATCTTCATTTCAGTGATTTTTTTTTTCACCTGAAGAACATATCTGTTTTAATTGGAATGCCTCTTAAAATAGAAACCCAAAACAAGGCAATCTGTTCCTAAGCAAAAGGGATGAGAATTGTCACCTTTCATGCATGAACTCTGTCGTTTGGTTGTTGAAGCAGCCCGGCTCTCTTACAGCTGGTGGTGGAAATGGGAGGCTCATGTTGTGGTGTTCAGGTTTGGCTCAGGTTCTCTCTGCTATGCCAGATCTGAAATCAGACGGAGAACATCCATCCTAATTTTTGGTAAACTCTGCAGTGTAAGCATTATTTATGTCTGTGGCATTAATTTAAATTAATTAATTAGTTAATTAATTAAAAATAAGCCCAGAAGCAGGGTGTGCAGGAGAGCTCCTGGGGCAGCAGCAGCTGCTGAGGTTTCCCTCTGGAAGCCCCACCGAGGCTCCTCCAAACCCTGTGCTCATATCCTGGCTGTGAGAGATCAGATAGAAAGAACCAGGGATCTGATGGCCTCTTCCCTGTTTTTCCTGCACTGTTTACACAACTGTTTGTCCATCCTAGTCCTGGCTCTCTTACTGCATTCTGCCCATTAATGGCTCAGCCTGTAAGCTTCTGACTTCAGTGTTGGGGTGACCAGGGGCAGAGGTCCCTGCACTCAGCAGTACTGGCTCTTTGATTGTCCTGCAGTTAAATGTCTGCTAGAAAGCAGACAAAGTTGAAATAATGCTGATTTTTCTTTCAAAAAAAGTCTGAAATCTAATTTTTATGCCTCTCACTGTTCTATGAGAGCTTCAGGGGACATAAAAATTCAGATTGTTGCTTGAATTGCAACCCATATACCAAATAACCATTCCAGGCAGAGGAGAGCTGTCATCCCAAAAGCTGCAGCACACAAATAGCTCTGCTGTGCTGGGATTCATGTGGCTACTCAAGTGCAGAAGGAGTTTTATCTTGAGAAGAAAATTTTACAGTACTGGGGTGAAAAGAGCAGGTCACACAACAGGCAGGTCACACTCTTCGTTGGGGCTGCTTTCAGGGCTGTTGCTCACCCCAGTGTCCCTCCCACTGTGCTGTATCCACTTGTAAACTGCCAGAGAAGGGTCGTGGCTCACTGGGGCTTTGTTCCAGTGGGTGCCAATAAACCATCTCCTGAAGGGAAGTGGCGTTTACAGGATGTGAGATGAACCATATCTCAATTGCTTTCCTTGATGCCCCTTGAAGTCTTTAGATTTTCCTTTCCTGTCCTTAGAGTGAGCCCCAATGATTCAATCTCCATGAGTGCATTCCCAGTGAAGTCACGGCACTGACCTTGGTGTGTGCTGCTCATGGCTCACTCTCCTTCCCCAGGTGTGGCCACGCAGGGTTGGAGCTCTCTGGCTGTGCTGTGGAACACACAAACACACAGAGCCACACACAAACACAGAGTCACAGTCACAGAATCACAGAATCAACCTTTGAGATTATTGAGTCCAACCTGCGATCCAACACCACCTTGTCACCCCCACTATGGCACTCAGTGCCACATCCAGGCTTTCCTGAAACACTTCCAGGGATAGTGATTCACCCACCTCCCTGGGCAGCCCATTCCAATGGCCAATCACCCTTCCTGCAAAGAATATTTCCTAACGTCCAGCCTAAACCTCCCCTGGTGCAGCTTAGGGCTGTGTCCTCTTATCTTGTCAGTGTTCCCTGGGAAAAGAGCCTGACACCCCTCTGGCTGCACCCTCCTGTCAGGGAGTTGTAGAGAGTGATGAGGTCTCCCCTGAGCCTCCTCCAGGATAAACATTCCCAGCTCCCTCAGCTGCTCCTCACAGGAGTTGTGCTCCAGATCCCTCACCAGCCTTGTTGCCCTTCTCTGCATGCATTTGAGCATCCCAATATCCTTCCTAAATTGGGGGGCCCAGAACTGGACACAGCACTCAAGGTGCAGCCTCACCAGTGCTGAGCACAGGGCATGAATTACTGCCCTGGTGCTGCTGGCCACACCATTCCTGATCCAGGCCAGGAGCCATTGGCCTTTTTAGCCACCCGGGCACACAGCTGGCTCATATTCAACCTTCACATACACACGTAAACACTCACACAAGCACACACACAGGCACAGAGACATTCACTCACACACTCACACACACACTCACACACTCACACGCACACACTCTGTGTCTCCTGTGCCACAGCCATGGCCCTGCCTGGCTGCTGTGCCAGCCCAGCTGGTGTCACCTCGCTGTGCCCAGCTCTCTCTGCCATACATTCCCTGTGGATCCCTGGCTGGGGGTGGCTGGGACACCCTGTGATCCGTGCGGGGCCGTGCTGGGCTGGACAGTGCTGGACGTGGGCTCAGCTCCACACAGACCCTGTGTGAGACTCCACAGTTCTCCACACGGATCCCATGGATCCCACCCCAGCCTTCTCCCAGGGGCACAGGGTTGCAGATGGGTTTTGTGTTGCTCCAAGGCCTGTGGGGTGAGGGAAGGAGGTGATATACTGTCTCCAAAGCTGTTGGAGGAGCTGAGCATTTGCCAAAAGCAGAGTGGAGAGAACTGCTCTAGATTAATCCTTGCTGAGGGGCTGAAGTGTGAGAGCCAAGGCACTAATGCCTTTTAAACTGGTTCAGTGACTTTTACTCATTTATTACACTCCCTTTATCACACCCCAGGCCCAGGCTGCCAGTCCTGCCCTTGCTGCCAAGCCCTGGGCAAGTGCAGATGGTTTAAGAGCACCACTGCCATCCCCCACTGTCCCTGTGCTGCCATGGGCACTGTGCCTCTTTAGCCACGGAGAGGATGTGTGAGAGCTCCTAATGGCTTGGAAACCAGTCAGGATGGATTTCTCCCCGCAGTCACTTGAAAGCCAGCCATCTGTGTGCAGGCTACAGCAGCCAGGCTTTGCCTTTATTTAAACTCTGCAGGCTCTGATGTCTCCTCTGCAGCGAAGCTGCTCTGATTTGTGCTGGTTTGAATTTAGCCTTTGCAGTGGAATGTGGAATATAAAAGTTTCAGGCTTTCCCTAGAACTCCTAAAATAGCGTCTGATTCTTATAATTCTTTATAATTGCATCAATAACTTTCTTGCTTTCAAGCACAGGGGCAGTGCAAATCTGATGGAAATCTGAGTATTTGGGTTTGGGTATTGTCATTTGGAATTTTGGCACGAAGATGTACCCTGCAAATAGTCAGGGAAACCAGTCACAGATCTTGGAGGGTTTAGTTTATAAAATGCCAGACTTTCGTGACTGATCTTTGAAATGTAGTGGAAAAATATTTTTTAATATTCTGTTTCCCTGTGAATTGCTCACCAACACTTGTGAGCTGTGAGAATCTCACTGCAGCTCTGCAAACGGAGGGACTAAAACAGGATGAAAAATGGGTAATGAATAATGAAAAAATTCAAGCTTTAGGAATTAATGATTCATACTGGAATATATCTGCCTTGGACAGTTTTCTTTTGCTGATATTTCATCTTGACCATACAAATGGTTATGCTGTGTCCATCCCTGTGCACTTTTACAGAGATTAAAAAGAATAAGAGCTGGTTCCTAACATCCAAACAGAGTCTCAAAGAAGAGAATATGTATATTTAAAAGCACAATGGGAAATTTAATGCAGTTAAATCCTTGCTTTGACTTCTCAGGGTTTACCATTAATTTTGGAAATTAAGAGAAAAAGAAAATGATTAATCTTGCTAGTTTGCAAGGATTGTGCATGAGTACCTATGAAATAAAAGGGCTGATAATTAGTATTATTTATACTGCTGAATATCTCAGAACCTTCTCTGAAGGGCTCCTGAGGTTAAACCAGAGCAATAGAACCTGAATTCAGGTGGATGGGGCGGTTCATCCAGAGCAACTCTGACCCAGACCTTGGCCCTGCCCTTCCCTCAAACCCAGGTTCTGTGGCTGTTCCTGTGCTCTGAAGCACAGGAATCCCTGTTAAAATGAGGATGTGGATTTTGGTCTGAAATAGCCAGGTATTGGTGCTGTTCTTCCTCAAAGCAGGGTAGGCTAGAATAGGCTATTTAGCTGGAAGGGACCGGCAGTGATCATCTTTCTTTGGCTTCTGCAAGGCTGGGCTAAGGGCTCATTAGAAAAACTTTCTTGAGACACTGCCAGTGCTTCCTGCCCGTGTTCAGATGACAAAGGAACAGGCTCTCTTGAAGGATTTTGTTGTTTCCTCTGGTGACCTTGGCTGGCAGCTGCAGGTGCACAGCAGCACAATGAGAAATGCCCTCTACGTGCTTCCCTCACATCTTCAGAGAGTCTGGCTTAGGGGAGGCTGGGATGAAAAAGGAGACTTTCCCACTCATCCCTGTGGGGTGTCATCACAGCCAGGGCTGCACAGAGCAAATGAGAGCAGAAGAGATCTGGAATGTGAGCATTAAACTCAAACACATTTAAAAATGGCAGAGGATGCTGTGAGTCAACAGCCTGGAATGTGCTGTTGGCTGGGGGATGCTCTTTGGTGGCTCTTCCAGCTGGGTGTGGGGAGAAAATCCAGAGGTGTGGGCCCAGAGAGAGAGCTTCAATGGAGCAGGAGCGAGCCTGGCTGCCTGGGATTTCACTGTCTGGAAGACACCCAGCAAGGGACAGCTTTGCTGGTGCTAAAACTGAGGAGCACATCTGTGTGTTTGTTCCACAAGCACTCTCTGCCTGTCACAGCAAAGATTTTCTGTCCTGTTGTACCTGGAGATAAAAAAAAAGTTATTGCTATCATTGCAACAAGGAGATTTGTTTTCACATTGAGACTAACAGGATGGATATTCAATGGCTGCATTTGTGGGCAGGCTGAGGTATTTAATACACTGTAGGAAAGCTTGCAACAAAGTCAGGTTTCTTATGATAAAAGCAGACTTGATCTGTGATTATTACACACATGGAAATATAAACAGCCTTCACCAAGGTGGGAAACACCAGTTGTGCAAAAAATTGCACTTTACAATTATTATTATTATTATTATTAATAATAATAATTGGTCATATAACTGTACTTCTTTAGTGGCAATTGACCAGTGTGGGTGTCTTGAGTTACAGGTGAAAATTATGTTGTTATTATTATTAGTGTTAGTATTATTAGTATTACTACTTCTACTACTACTATTTGCACCACCACCACCATCACCATCACTAGTATTAGTATTAATATTAGTATTAGTATTATTTTAATTTGATGGCCTGCAAGTAGAGGAAAATGAAGAGCAGCTGTAGCCACAGAGTTGGACTATACAGTAAGGGCTGAATGCATCACAAATTAGGCAAATGAGAAATTCCAGGTTTTTTTATGGCTTTCCAGAGCAAGACACAACTAGCACATGAAAAATTGAGCCTGGTCTGTTGTGTATCTTGTTAATACAGATGCACAAATAGAGTTTGTATCATAAATGGAACAAAAAATTCAATTTTTGAACAATTTTTTCTTCATTCTGCTATGGCTGGAGGGTCAGAGACTGTCCCAGCTTCTGTAGCTGTGTTTGTCAGGAGGAGCAGTGTGGTTGCAAGCAGCTCTATTGGTAAGGTACAGCCAAGAGCCTGGGGTGCTGCAGGGGTTCCTTGGCTGGTAGTGATGTGACATGCTGGTTTGAAGGGAATTGCTGGGATTAAACAGGTGGTGAAGGTTGGATGATTGCAGATATTCCTGCCACAAAGCTGAGAATTTGTGTTTTCTGTTGCTGTTTGGGGATTCTCCTCCCACTCCCTCATTTTCAGCCGGTACACTGCATTTCCTCCTTTTTCCTGCACTCAATATCCTTCCTCTGCTGCATCTACTCATGTTTTACTCTCACTCTGTTTCCCCCTGTGGCACCTCCAGGTTGCTCTGTTCTGCACAACTGTGCCTCAAACCTCTGCAGAGCAGGAGGGAGCAGCCTCTGCCATGGGACCAGGGAATCTCAAGTGATGGAATCCAGCTTTCCTGCTTTCCTGACTTTCCCCAGCCACAATAGATATGGCCTACTCAGTGCCAAAAATATTTCCTGATGGGATGTGCATGCCAAAAGCCTCCTGACTGAAGGGTAATGTAGGGTCTGGTCCTGGTGCTTTGTGCTTCAAGGCTAAACCAACTCTTCGCAGCTTCACCTCATCTGCAAAAGTGCAGTGCCACAAATGATGGTGGGGCCTGCTAGGACCATTGCTGAGGTTGTGATGTCCAGGATGTAACAGGGCCCTGTTGTGCTGAACATTGTGCAAAGGAAATCTTCAGGCCAGCCACATTAATTTCTCCACTCCTGCAAGGCATTGGAGGCAATAGGGCAACATTTTAAATCAATTTACCCTGCTGCATCTTAATTAAACTTTAAAAGTGATTTTATGTTAAATTCTGTGACCGAATACTGCTGAAAGGGTTGTGAAACACTGGGACTGAGGAACTGGAGCTTTAGACTGGAGAAAAGGAGGCTCAGGGGGACCTTGTGGCTCTGCACAACTCCCTGACAGGAGGGGACAGCCGGGGGGATTTGGGATCTGCTCCAGGAACAGGGACAGGAGGAGAGGGAACAGCTCAGGCTGGGCAGGGGAGGCTCAGGGTGGCACCAGCAGGAATTTCCCCATGGAAAGGGTGCTCAGGGATTGGAACTGCCCAGGGAGGATTGGAGTGCCCATCCCTGGAGGAACTGACTCTTGGGGACATGGTGGCCTTGGCAGTGCTGGGGGAACGGTTGGACTTGATGGTCTCAGGCCTCTTCCAAACCTAAACAATTCTATGATTCTGTGAAACAAATCTGTCTGTGAACACCTCAAATATTATTTCCTATTGATTGTCTTACTGATTTCCTGGGTTTTGTGCGTCATATTTCTTCAAGGATGGTTTAGATTTTCCATTTTGGATCCTGATGTGTGACACAGAATTTTATGACAATACAACTTACTGTGTGCCCCATGGTGGGAAGAATTGCCCCATTTCCTTTAATGATATTGCTGGAAAGAGTTAGGTGTCTGAATTCTGGCTTTACTTGGAGGTTGTTGTGACTTGGAAGGGTATCTTTTGAAAGTTATACGAATGGTGATTTTAAATGCTTTTATTACCACTTAAAATCAACTGCTGCCTTCATTTTCTGGAAACCAGAGACTGACTTCTGGTTTTAATTGGATTGGTAATATTTTGCTGTGTGCATTATGTAGTGTGAGCTGCTTTCTGTTGTATAAATGATGCAAACACACAAAGAACTTCAGCAGACAAAGGAAGAAAAACACACTGGGGATGCTGCTGAGTGCTGGCCTCAACACCCTCAGGGGTGTTGTGTGTGTGCTTGTGTCACGTCCTGCTCTCTTCATCCTCTACTTGTAGGGATGTGCAGTGCCAAGGGATCTCTGAAACTCGGGAGAGCAAAGGGAAGAACACCCCAAATGCAGTTGGGAGGGGGTGCTGTGCTTCTGCTGGCCTCTCTGTCACTGTCACTGTCACTGTCCAGCCCACAGTGACACTGCTTTGGCACTGCTGGTGCTGGGCAGCTCCCGTGTCCCAGCTAGGACTTCCCATGGCGTTTGTTGCATGTGCTCACTTATTGGATTAATTGTTCTGTCTTGTCCCTTCTCCTTTGTCACAAGAGGAGATTTTTACTGAAGAGAAAAAGACCAACTAATTTCCCAGGTCTCTGAAGACATTCAGTGAAATACACAACCTGGGAGCCACTGATGCTCTCAAGCACACTTTGAATAGAATAATAGGAGGGAAAGAGAACTTTTTTCTATCTGATTGCAGTAGTTCTGATGTGTTTTGACCCATCTGTGCTTCTGTTGAAAGGATTTCCGTTGTATAACAAAGCTTGGGACAGGAAGCACATTGTGTTTGGACTTTGCTGAAAGAAGGTATAGAAGGTGGCAGATTGGCAAACTTGTACCTTTACAGTGGACTTTTCTCTTTTGGGATTGTTGGGGTTTTTTTTCATGCCTCAGAAACTGGCTACTGGGGAAACAAAGCAGAATGCAAGGAAAGGGAGAAAATTGTTTTTCTCTGTTAGTGTAGCATTTAAATACTAATGCACTTTAGAAACAGGAGATCTTGGAGGAGATCCAACATACTCTTTGCTGTGTATATCAGCTTCCTCCAGCAGATGAGGTTGTGTCTCCCCTTGCCTATATCTGAAGCCCCCTCCTGAGGAGCTGTTGCCTCAAGATACGGTAATCACCATATGGTGTGCTGATAGGATGTCAGTGGGCACACCTCTTCTGTCTGGTTAGGGTCTCCTCTGTGACTGTGACATCTGTCTGTCTTAATTTCTGCATTTAATGACAGCTTAAAAAATCATCAGCATTGGCCCATTAAAATCAGTGATGGTAGATTAAATAGATTATGTAGGTTAGTGATACATGAAAATCAACAGCAGCAGAAAGATTTCATCTCTAGGGCTTAAATTTTTTCTGTGCCAGTAGTTCAACAATGCTTTTAGGTCTGAATTCAAAATGCATTCTGTGATTTTGTTGGGTATTGACAACCTGAGTTCTAAACAGTGGGCTTGTTTATGTGCACACAGTGCAGTAGTGACTGCCCCTAGAGATGAAAACCCTGTGCTCTGGGCTTTGTGACCAGTCCCGAACCCAAACCAAGGACTTGCAAGAGCCAAATCTTTGACAACCAGGGAATTTCCAGTAAGAGTGTATTTCTGTACCATGCAAAGGTAGAGCCTGCTGTTAATTTAATCTGATTTTAAGACGAGATTTCCTCAGTTTTTACATTTACTCCATCTTGGGAGTAGCTTTGTTATTAGATGTGCTTTTTTTACATCCTAATTACTTTTGGTTGTAACATGAAAAGTAAATGGTGAGACATATTTTACAAAGGCGTGCACAACTCTGGTTGCAAAGAGAGCTGGTCTTGTTTTCTAAAAGATCTTCTTTGGCAATAATTTGGGAGAGCCAAGAGGATGAGTGTAAATACAGAGGGTATATATATATATGAAGAAAAGCAATTGTCCATTAAAAGTGATGTGAAAAATACTTGCAATAGTTTCTGTCTATGGTGTTGTGTTCGTTGTGTAAACAGCACCAATCCAGGCTGGTCGTGGAGCAGTTTTCTTTTCTGTTGTCTTCCCTCACCAAAGATGAGAGAAATTTTTGAAATTTTTGGGCCATATTCCAGAGTAATATGGGTAAATCTTAATGCAGGATAACAACTGGAACATAAGTTGAGATTCCAGAGATTTTGAGAGGGAGGTGCAGTGAGCTGCTTGATACAAACGTTTGGGTTTGATAAGAGAGGTTTTTGTGCATTTCTCTGGACTCTTCCCAGTACTACCCCAGGCCTGCTTTCAGCAACGTTTTCCCTTTCACACATGCTATTTTGTACTGACCAGCTCTCATTCCAGTGTTTAAAAAATGTACCCCACCTAGTGTGATGAATAAATCAGCTTTAAAGAACAGGAGGAAAAACACATTGAATCCATCACCGGCCAGAACCTCCGGGGAAACAAGAGGTCAGGAAGGATGCAAGAATGTAACCTGAAAGCCAAAGTAATCCTAAACACACTTTTTTAACCTTGAGATGATAACATTAAAGGTTGCTTGGTAGATGGCCTCTGTGGCCAGAGGCTACTGGATTTTTGAGCAGAGCACAGTGGCCATGAAAGTTGTTTTTGGGAAAGGTCAGTAGCGAAGATTGAAACCAGGGCTGCAGATTCAGTCCTGAAAGCTTCCAAAGAGCACACAGCCTAGAGCAGATCATGGTAAACCTGTGTATGTTCATGGGTAATCTTTAGAGGGTTTCTGATCTGAAGATCAGTTATGGCCTAGGATGTTTGAAATGGATCATGGAGCTTTTCCCTTTTTCTGGGGGGCTGGAGAGCAACATCCAATGCCTGAGGAAAAAGGGGCTTCTAGCAACATGAGCCATGTGGCATCTGCTAAACCTGCCCTGGTGGCCTTTTCAATGAATTAAGGGACAGCAGGGCATGTGCAACCCGAGCTGTTGCCTTTCGATGGAAAGGAGGCTGTTTGGGCAATTGGAGTTTTCCTTGGTGAACTAAGAGAGCTTGGGGCTGACATTCCTGAAACACCCAGAAGCTCTGTTGCAATTCAGGCATCACACTATGGGAAATAAATTTGTACCTTTGCCCAGCATTAGGCTTGCTTAATGTGAAAAGAAGAAAGCACCATTACAGTATACAATGCTGTGTAGTCAGAATGATATTTTTAAAATTAAAATAGTCCATCAGAAAGTATCTCAGTAAAATCTAAAAAATGGCACTACATTTTAACCTTGCTAGAGCCATATTCTGGTACCCTGACTAATTTTGAGCCACATCGTTACAAGTCCCATGTAGTTGTGACTGTTCAGGAACATCAAAAAAGTAATTTTCCATCTGACAAATTACATGGCTGGGCCCCAAAATGCTCTTTGCTGGTGTTAACATAAAGCTCTGATGGTCTGGATTGGTGACTGCTAAATCACTGTAGCTCTGTCATCTTTACTGATGGATTTACTATTAATGTGACAGTTAAATGACACATTAAATATTATAGCCATTATTTCATCTTCTTTTAAAATATACTCTGGCTTATTTGGGGTAATTTTACTGCAGCCAGACTTCTGCAACAAATGATGCCAATATAAATGGCTCTGCTGCAGGTGAAACAGGACTCCAAGTGAGGTCAAGATGTATAAAGTTTATCTAGCTGTCAGTTTTTATGGATCTGCTCTGAAATACTCATGCCCCCAGAAAGGCAGCCCTTCAAGAGAGAACAGAATTTACTGCTCTTAAAAAAATGTTATCAGAATATGGTAGTGCTATCCTTAATACTGGGGACTTGAGAATCTGAAAATGAAAATATGGTAGGTTTGCAAAGGCATGAACAGAATTATATTGCTGTTAGGAAATAAAATGGATGTAATAGAACACTTATCCCCAGAAATAATAAGAAACCCCACAACAACTGCACTGGTAAAGGAACACTTTTGCAGAGGATATAGGGCAGTTATCACAAATGTTATTTCAGTTCTGAGAAGGAATAAGTACAACTCAAACCCATCAAATTGTGTGTAGTTAGGTGTGACAACTCTGACACTCATTCTTGGCCTCTTTTAGCAATGTCACCACAGTACCTTGCTAAATACATGAAAATACACCAAGAGCTTGTATCTCACAACACAATAAGGAAGTAGATAAATATTAACAGTCTTGAAATTTCAATTTTGGCTGGGAACAGCTCAGTATTGACCACAAAGGGGCTTGGGAAGGGCCAGACAGAAAGAACAGAGAATGAGGTATTTTAGTATTTCTGAAGGAGCTTGAATTTGTTGAATTGGTTGAAATTAAGGACTAAAATAAATCCAGACCTCTGCGCCAAATTAAATTAAAGGAAAGAAATAATTTGGTGAAAATGTTTTTTGGAAGTGAGTTCTGTGACAAAAAAAGTCTGTAGTTGCTTATTTCTTTAAGAAACCAAGTATCCATTTTGTGCAATGGCTCTTTCCCTCAATCAGTTATTCCATTTTGAGGTCAGGATGCTTTTACACTATCATCACCTCTAAAACATAATGTGAAATATAGACAGTCATAAATTGCCTCTTGTAGCACGAGAAATAAAAATGTAATGGATTCCCGTTGGATTATGAACGGCTGTGCTAGGAAGACCTTCATAATTTTGTGGTTTTACCACATATGAATTATAGGCATGATCTCTCACCAGCAGGATGCATATAAATATCTGTAATGATTGTGCATTCATTTATGTGCTCTCCATTATGCTTGTAATGTGTCCGAGGGTAGAAATTACGGCCTGTAGCTGACAGCAGAGCTCAACAGGAAAATATTCCTGACGCTTGTGCCAAAGTGACTTGTGCTGGAAGGAGAAGCCTTTTAATGGCATCTTGCCCCCTCTTTGGAGGGCTACCCTGCCCTCGGAGGGGCTGTGGGCATGGGCAGAGACCCTGCTGCTCTGCACAGCTGCAAGTGGAGCTGTGGGGATCAATGAGCAGGTAGCACTCGTTGATCTGCTGAGCTCGCCAGTGCCAGCAGCTTGAGGATGTTCCAAGAACGTGGTGACACTGCCCAAAGCACTAGCAGAGCTTTGCTGGGGCTCATGCTGTCCCTGGGCAACCCAAGGCTGCTGAAGCATTTCAGTGGAGCTGGGGAGCAGATCTGTGGTGTTCATGAACTTGTCACTGCTTTGGGAATGCCACCTGCTGTAGCTCAAGCACGGCACTGTCCCTGTAGCTGTCAGCGCTGACAGAGACCACCAAAATGTTACACAGCTGGAGCCTCTCCACCTCATAATTTTGACACATCCCATTGCTCCTCCTATGACCTAATTTAGGGAAGATATGCTTGCCTCTTCTGTGCTTCCTGCGATGTGTGCTACAACTACTGATTAAAATACAGGAGCCTCCTCTTTGCTTTCCCCCCTTTCTCTGTGCATCTTTCTCATTATCACCAGCTTTGGGTATTTTAGCTGTGTTACCTCAAGGGGAGGCGACACTGAAAAAAGAGTTTTAAAAATGATTTTTTAAAAGTGCCCCATCTAACAAAAATATCCCCCCTGAAAGAGGCAGTAAGTGGGGTTCCAGCCATGCCAGCAGTGCTGGGGTTGCCTGGGGTCTTCCTCACTGGTTGCAGACCCATCTTCTACCCTGCTGGCTGCTGAGTTCTGACAGTTCTTTCTGTTCCAAATGAACCAAACTTTTTCTGCAAGATGACAAGAGGAGTTTCTGAGTCCAGCACCACAGGACCCTGGGGTTTCCAGCTTGATTCCTCCTGTTGTTTAGTGAGCTTGTCTTTAATGGCCTCAGTATTTTTGGAACCATTGAGAGATCTGAAAAATGTGTTGTATTTCCAGTCCACTAAAGGTTTGTTCCAATACGGAAATCTTGAATTAATCTAGTTTTAAGCACATAAAAATGTTCTTATTGGGCCTACAAGAGCCATGGAACAAAAGGATGTGCAGTGGCTACTGCTGGTCTGGAAACTCAGGACACCTTGGGACTCTCAAATGGGGGCTGCTGTTTTATTCCAAGTTCTTTGTCCATTGTCTGAGGATTTATTTTAATGCAGTTGCCCATGGAGTTATTTCAAAGCATTTCTGTTGCAAATCTCCCTAAAAGGATTCTGCAAGTGCTACACTTAATTATTTCTAAGAATGGAAATGACCTTTAATATGTTCTCCTGCATTAACCTTCTTGCCTGTAGTAAATAAGATAGTGCAAAGTATAATTTTCATGTACTAGGCATTGCATTAAGCAAAGAGATAAATGAGTATTTCTACAGGTTCTACTATATTAGCCTGCTACAACAGGTTGCTGCTCTAGTAATCTGGATAATGCTTTTCCTTACTTTGTGCACGTTACTGGTATTTGTTTGGATCATATAAGCTGCATGTCCTCCACAACTAAGATGGGCAATCATTTATTGTTGCTATTGACAATAAAAGCTCTTGTCAGGATTTGATGGGAGGTATTGTGAACCGCAATTTGATTGTAACTCTAAATTTTTTAAAAAGAAATATGCTGCTGTTAGTTTTGACTCTTGAACAAAATCCAGTTTTTTTTTACATTTGAGGTCAAGTGTAATTTAGTTTTAGAGAAAGAGGTATAAAGGGGTTTTCAAACTGCTATCTCCAGAAAGAACTCCATCCCAACAATTTCTCCATCTGAATTTCCAACTATTACAAGTCCTGGTGTTTCCACAGACTGGCATTTCTCTGGTCCACTGCAGAGAACCATAATCCTCAACTCATTTAGCAATTTTAACTCATGTCATTACTCAGACCTTCTTAAAAAGTATAGAAATGCTTTACTGCTTTGGAAAGCTGTCCCTGGGGATGGGTGGGCACCAAAAAATGCGGTGCACAGGCCCCTTCTAAGCCCACCAGGATGGCAGTGTCTACTCCCTGGAACCTGCCCAGTTCCCTGGAAGGTGCCCAGGTCCCTGGAATTGCACTGGACAGCACGCAGGGACCAGGGCTGTGCCACATTCAGGTGAGCCTCGGAGTGCAGAGGTTAAGAAGCTGCAGGTGCAGTTTCCAGCTTAAACCTCAGAAGCTGAGGGAAAATGGGCTGGCCATAAACTCATCAGTCACTGCACAGGTAATAAAGTCTGTGGCTGTACAGCCATCCCTCCATCCATCCATCCATCCATCCATCCCTCCATCCATCCATCCCTCCATCCATCCATCCACCCATCCATCCATCCATCCATCATCCATCATCCCTCCATCCATCCATCCCTCATCCATCCCTCATCCATCCATCATCCCTCCATTCATCATCCCTCCATCCATCATCCATCCATCCATCCATCCATCCATCCATCCATCATCCCTCCATCCATCCATCATCCATCATCCCTATCTCCATGCATCCATCATCCCTCCATCTGTCCATCCATCCATCATCCATCCATCCATCCATCCATCATCCCTCCCTCTCTCCCTCCCTCTCTCCATCCATCCATCCATCCATCCATCCATCCATCCATCCATCCATGTGGCTGCACAGTGTCCTCCCAAAGCACAGGGTACAGAGCTCCTGGAGTGTGTGTCCTTCAGGATGCTGCAGTGCTGGTGGAGCCATCCCATTCCATCCTCAAGGCCTCCCTAAACAACCCAATAACTCTGTGCCTGATTCATTGAGAAATCCCTCTGTGGTATGGGGTTTCCCACAGTTGCTACGTGGAAGTGAGCAGCCCTGTGTTCCCACAGAGGCCCTGGCTGTGTTCCACCCCTCAGATGAGGAACTGCTCCCCCAGAAGTTTTGGTGAGGTGTTAAAGTAGGGCAAGGAAGGCAGAACTTGGAGCTGGAGTTCCCCTTCCTCAGGATCACTGAAGTAAATCACTTCCTCAGCCTGGGAAAACACCGCTAGCCATCAGTAGGGGTCACTTAAATGGTCATGAGTGATTGGAGAGAGTGAGTGAGTGTTGGTTTTGTGTGAGCACCACTGTTACCATTTGAAGTGATGAATTTAAGTGCATGCAAATCCACCGAATGCATTAAATTGATAGTTTTCGGAAGCTGGATTTCAGAAATTACTCCGTCATGGAAATTAAATGGCATTCAGGGAAAGTTTTCCTCTACTGTATTTATAACTAAAGATTGATTTTTTAAACTATCCCTATCATTCTCCTATTAGCTAAAAAACCCAGCTGTAAACCTAACAAAATAATAAAGTACTTTAGAGGTAAGATAAACCTCCACCTAAATAAATACTTCCTGAAACCTCTGCTAAACTTTATCAAGTTAAAACTTGAGAAATAAAGCTGTCAGTGCAGCAATATTGATTGCAAAATTATGTAGTCATTGCTGTTTAAATGCTGGGGATTTGCTGTTGACCTTGCATATTGGAGTTGAAAGATTCACTTCTTTCCTTTTCTCTCCACCTTTAAGGGAAGTTCAGAATTTCTTTAAAACTTTGCTTTTTTACAAAATAAAGCATAGCTTTTAGCTGGTAGAAATGCTGAGAGAAAATGAGACATAATTTTGTTTTTAGAGGGAAATTGAGGTAATGCTTATTAATTTTGAGCCTTTAAGTGGTTTTGGATAATATGCTCACCAGAATTTCATAGCTGAAGTATCTGAAAGGGATGGTAACCTTTCCATGTGGGCAATCAGTTTATGAATTTGAAGAACTATTTCAGCACCTTTCAAAGTAGCCTTGTGCTGTGTCAGGTTGCACATATTGCAAATAAGTTTTCAGAAACTGAGCAAAAGTATTGTTCTTGTTGGACATGGGATGTGGAAGACTGTTCTAGTTCAGTAATTTGCATTCTATTTCTTAGAAGATCTAACCTGTTTTAACTGTATTTAGCCTCTGGAGTTTGTCTTGATCTCTTTAAGCACTCCAGGAATGTCAGGGTCATGTTCTGGCTGCAGATAAAATATCCAGAGTTGATCTAGTGTCCCCACTGTAAGGAGCATCTTCAGTTTATTCTCCTAGTAACCCTGAACAGAAGCAGAGCAGCTCAGTGTGACATCACTTCCTTTGCTCATCAGGACTTCATGGTCTTTCTTCTCCAGGCAGTGTTGAAAACACCTCATTCTCAACATGCTCTGTCTACTTCTTAGATATGTCACAGCTGTACTTTGAGAGAAGGAATCAGGGACAATTTTCCTTGAATTTGCCTCAGGCCTTTTTCCAATTAGAAAATCGAGATAGAGTAAAGATTTAATCTGGGTGCTAAATCAAAAGCAGTTTGTACCTAGAAGTTGTGCGAGGGGACAAACAAAGCACCTGTCTAACTCAGAATAATGGAGCCTCTGAAAATCTCCGGAGCAGGATGAGAAGGAGGAATGGCCTTGTTTCCCTAAGTAACTCACTGGAAAAGGTTTAAGTTGTGATTGATGAGAGCCCTGAAGAACACTAGCAGTATCAGTCAGCTGGCATTTTGTGAGGCTGAGAGCATTGCTGAGACAGCTCAGGACTACACCACAGGGAGGCTAGCTCTGTGTGGAAGTGTACTTTCATCCTGCATAATTCAGCCATGGCCTTGGTGCTTTCATTTCAGAGCCCTGAAAAGAAATGCTTTGTGCATCCCCCCGTCAATGCCCACGTTATTCAAATGGCATGAGACAGTGGGAGTGAAACAAGAGACCAGACATTGCCACTTCTTTGGAAAAGGAACCCTTAACCAGCCTTGTGAGCTTCATTTAGCAGAGAATTCCTTAAAGAACTGTCTAGAATGTGCCAGAAAGAAGAAAAGTAGCAATCAAGACTTGATCGGCTCATCTGCAGAAGGAATTTAATTACACTTTTGTTTTGCTTATGTAATTTCCTTCTTCTTCCCCTCCCATCAGACCCTGTTCTCATCAAGGGATGTCTGACAAGGAAAAGATGTGAATAGGATACAGCTGAAAACTTCTGAGCTCTTGGGATTTTGGAGGGAATGCAGACCCTGATCCAAAGCCTCCTTAGGTCCTTGCTGCTGGACTTCCCTCCAGCCCTTTGGGAGGAGAGAGGGAAGGTGGTGAGCCAACCCAGGACAGGTGAATCCACCCACCTTTAGACATTCCCAGGCAAAGAAAATAGAAATCCTGCTTGTTCTGCCACTGCTGGCTGGTGAAGAAAGTGACCAAAGCTTAGGGCAGTAGAGATGCCCACCTAGGCCAGATCCAGCTGTGACTCCTGAGAAAAAGAGACCTCCAAACTGCCCTGATCTTGGATTGCAGGGTTACCAGAGGGTAGCTCATAATAAATTAACTTCATGATTTGATAACTACTTTAATTAGTTTTCTAATTGTGCTTATACGTCCTCTTCCCCTGTTCCTAAAAAGATGAAAATGTTTCTGTGCCCAGGATGTGATGCTAATGTGAGGAGAGGATGTGATATTTGGACACATGCTCTGCTGATCACTTACCCAGATCTTCTTTGCTTTTTCTTCCCTTTCAAACAAGCCCATTCTCTGGGTGGCTGTATCCAAGCACAGCCTTTGCTCCTCCCATGTCAGAAGCCAAAGCACTGCTCATGTAGTCTTGGTTTTCCTGTTGCAGTTACTCAGCTCACCTGAAAAACCTGGTACAGAGCTCTGACCATTAACATCATCTTACATCATCTACCCTGTTTTCCTGGCTCTTCATCCAATCCATATTTATACTCAATGAGAATGAACTTTACTTACAAAGGGATCTCAAAATCAGGCAGGTTGTCATGAAAACTGAAGCTGTTTTCATCTTTGTCTCCTTGCTCCCCAGCACTTGCCTTATCTGCAAGTAGAAAAGTATCCTGGAAAAAGTAAAAAAAGTATCCTGATCTTAAAGTAAAATATTTGTGAAAATTTGTATTTAGCCCAGGCAAAAAGAGCTCGTTCTTCCTTCAGGGACCATCCCAGAAACAGCAGGAATATTGAGCTTGAAATGCTCAAACCAAATATGTCCCTTTGAAGTGCCATAAGTGTTTGACATAAGATTTGATAAGGTTTCCACTGCAGCTGATGCTCTGCAGTTCCAAGTGTCCCCATGGATGGCCCTGGCCGTGGCTGAAGGATTTTCCCCAGGATGATGATCTGTGTGTGCTCCCATCCCTCTGTGGCTCAGCAGAGCTGTTTTTCTGTCAACTCTGGCAGCTAGATAGTTTCTGTTTGCCATCCAGGCACTGCTATCCTCCTGCAGTGCATTTAAATTCTGTGTACCAAGGAGCACAAAGAAAATCTGTTGGTAGATTTGTGCATAATGGTATCTTTTGGAGAACAGCACCTGGCCAGGCTGTAATGTGCTGCCAGTTGGCACTTTGGGGATACCTTAAAGTCAGGACAAAGCTCTCTGTGATGCAGCTGTGTCACACCACTCTGACTGTGCAGGGCTCAGAAGAGGCTCTCTGCAGCATCTGAAGGGCAAACAAAGGGGAAGGAGCCTTGATTGGTGAGCCTTGATTGTACTACACAGGGACCAGAGGAGATAAAACACAGACTAGTGTACTGTTTGTAAAATAAAGGTTGCAATTACACAAGGTGCTGCTGCATCTGTGCCTCCCTGGCAGCTGTGAGGAGAATGAAAACCACAGCTCTTGTTACATTAAGATATTAATAATTAATTCTTCCTTGGAATTCTGCATGCTTAGGCACTGTACAGAAGACTGGTTTGGGTTAAGGATGAAATTTTTAAAACTGCCACCTTCCCCTCATTCTAATTTTCAAAGGACACAAGTATTCAGAGCCCAGTCTGTCTCCAGTGATGGATGCACAGAGATCAAACAGGCTCAGGGACAGAGAGTGACATGAGGTCCTGCTGGGGAATGGATGTAGGACCCTCCTGAGCCAGTGTGGGCTTTGCTCTTGGTGGGGACATGCAGGGGACAGATAAAGCTGCTGATGTGGCACCAGGTCCTGCCTGACAGCTGGGGCTGGTACCATGGGCTGGAGGTCATCTGAACCCCCAGGAGCTCTGGAGCTTGGCTATTCCCTTGTGCCATTCCCCCGTGGAATTTCCTGAACAAAAGGGAATCTGGGCCTGGGCTGTTGCTTTGAGGAAGAGCATCCAAGTTTCGGTGTTTCTGAGGATTATTTTGGGAAATGAGCTGCACCTAAAAGGAAATATTTCTTCAGCTGAGATGAGGGTTAGCACGGGCCTCTGAGGTGCTTGCTGGAGTCCATGGGATGTGGAGTTTGGCCTGGCACCCTGGTTGTCCCAGGGCAGGAGTGTGAGCTGAGTGTGGGCTGAGCCCTTCCCAGCACTGCTCCTTGCCCCAGTATGAGTTGGGACCTGAGCTGGGACTTGAGCTGGGACTTGAGCTGGAACCTGAATTGGCACCTGAACTGGGACCTGAACTGGGACCTGCTGCTGGCCCTTCTCACCCCAAGATGAATGTGGGGCTGCTGAGTGTCCCCTCCCATGGGCTCCTGCACACCCCAAAATGGGGATGCTAACTGTTCCCCATTGGGCTCCTGCACACCCCAAACTAGGGATGCTGAATTCTTCCCCCCACGCGCTCCTGCACACCCCAGCATGCCCCAGCCATGTGTTAGCTGCAGTGCTGGAGGTGGAGCAGAGCCAGGGGTGGCTGTGCCTGCTGCATGGAGAGCAGCTCCCTCATTTCACTGCCATGCCAGCCCAGCAGAGCGTGCCTGGCTTTGAGGAATGCCTTTATTAGTTGGCTGTGATCTGTTGGCAAATTAGGCCAAGCCAAATGTGCTTGCAGCCTCCTGCTGTGAGAAGGATGCTCCTCAGATCCTCAGCACACCTTGGAGCTGTTTGCATATTACAGAGTGTTTGCAGTCTATTTGTCCTGCCTTTGATCATGTCCTTGGTGAGTGTATTCTATGTGCATGCCCTTCCCTCTCTCAGCATTGATCCTTTTTATAATCTTTTATAACCACTTGAGTTTCAATTCCCTTACAGTTCTCTAATTAGTGTTCTTTTCTTCCACTGCTAAGGCAAACCTGGGTCTGTTGTACCAGCTGATATTGTGGCTCAACACACACTACCTAAGCACGTGGGTGTGAGCATTATGTAGTGCATTATATGTACTACTTGTTAAATTCGGCATTTTATACATGGTTATGGGAAATGTAGTAATACAATAAAAGGGATATCTGGAAGGCATAGCTTTGACACCTTAGATTTCAATCACACAAATTGAATTTGCTTATTTGTCATACCAGGGGATAGAATTAGACTTGATGCTGAACTTTAAATGGAGGGAAAAACTGAATTTTAGGATAGGTGTATCACCCCAGCTGGCAAAAATCACTTGGCCTGTGAGGGGTTTGCTCTGCTGGCTGTGCCACAGTGAAGGTGTGATCTCTCCCAGGGCTCTGTCACAAGCTGTGTCTCTGCATTTTTGGGCACACCTCCTGCCTGGGCTGGCTCCTGTGCCTGCTGCCAGCACACAGAGTGGCCGTCTGCTGTGCTTGCCAGAGATTTACAATGAATACACCAAATATCTCCCCTCAAGCTGTGCTAGGAGACTGTGTGTGTTTAGACACATGGTGGATAACAGCACATCATCCCATGCATGCTTCCAAGTTCTGCAAAATACCCCCTCAGCTTCCATTTCTTTTCCCGGAGAAGTTACCAGATGCTTCATTATTGTTTTGCAAAACAGGCTGCATATTACCCATATGTTTTCCCCCTTGTTTTTCAGGAGACAAACTAAACGTTGGTGTCTGTTTCAAGTACTCATTAAATATTTTAGATAGGTTGGGAGTGAATAGCAAGAGCTTTTCAGAGCATGGAGCAGGCAGAAAATCCATGCAGTGGGACATCCTTGCCATGGCAGGAAGGGATGGGGCTCCTGGGTAGCACAGGCTTAATGGGAAAGGATTATTAACCTGCACACACTTGCAAAAAAGGGATATTTCAGGGTGGTAGCCAAGCCTCCTGGTGAGAGGTGGTCAGAGGTTTTTGATCCTTTAATCTCCTTTTTGAAGACAAGAAGATGAGTTTCTCCTCAGGGAAACATTTCAGGGAGAAAGGGGGGATGCCAGCAGCCAGAGATGGTGCAGGAGCAAGGGGGAGGTTGGGGCAGGCTGGAGGTCTTAAAGCCAAATAAAAAAGGGAGAGGGGCTGTTCTCTGGGGCTACTGGAGCACAGGGGGACTGGGGTGAACACTTGATTACAGGTCTTTGTTTTATGTTCTGCCATTTGACAGAGGCCCCTTCAAGGGCATGAAGCTGTAGCTTCACATCCTGTAAAAATGGGAATTCTGGGATGAAGGCACCATTCAAATAGTGCAGCTGTTCAGGTGAGTTAAGTCTACCCAGAAAAGGAAGACATATCTGAAAGTGAATGTTTATAAATTAACTACATATCCCAGAGTAAATATTAGTCAGAACCAGGGGATGGATTCCCATGAATAGTGCCTTACTTCCCAAGTATTTCCTTAGGTGGTGATGCAGCTGTGCTGATATTTAGGGATCTGAAGGAATTCATATGGAAACTGGCAGATAGCCATGTTTTGCTTTGTTGAATTTTCAGGAAGAAATTACTGTTTCGAAGTTTCTGATAAATATTTTGCTGTGTAAAACTCAGCCAAATGGTGCATAACTCAAAACACTTCCTCTTCATCAAAGTCCCAGGTAATATCTACGCTATTTCACCTTGATTTTGTAAATGGCTTTTTGTTAAACTGCTTTGGGGAAGGGGGATGACTTGACCATTTCCTAATATGTCTTTTGCACCCCTTCATCTCATGCAATGCTGTAGTAAAAAGTTTGCGTAGCAACCAGTGGATCCACTAAGGATTATGGAAAAACTTACTAATGTCACTTATTGACACAACCTTGACAATTCAGCTTTCAAAATGTTGATACTTCAGTGGGTGACGAGTGCAAGAGATTATTAATAGTGTAATTTCTGCTGTGTTTCATGTCAGAAATATCATGTCAGAATGTCATGTGGAAATACCAATTGCTTACAAGCTAAGTCTTGGCTGCTCTGAGATCAGCTGAAGGGACCAGAAGGAAGCAGGGACCACAGGCTGGCCATAGGTACTTAATATCCCTGATTTGCTGTCCAGGGAGAGAAGGGCTCATCCAGAGTGGGGTTTCTTTGGAGAAAAGAAGACTGTTCTATGAGAAAGATGGAGGTGTTCTTGATACCTGACAGGGATCTATAGCTGAGAGGGAAAAAGTCTGTGATCTGGTGGCTTCTCTGCCTTCAGAAGCTTCCAGATATTTCTGTTTGCAGCATGATTTAGAAAGGAGTGATATTTCTCCAGAATACTTCCTTAGTGATGCTCCATGACTTTGGCTCCAGCTGTCTGTGCTATTTTACTGTGAAGTGCCATAGATTTTTATTTCACTTGAACTCTACCCTGACCACTACCTTCTGCTTTGCAGATAGCAGCACAACCATCTGTATGAAGTCACTACTGCTTTGGTTCCTGTGGAAGGTGAGCTCTGGTGTCACTCAATGGCCACAGCTGGTTTTCCACTGGCAGGAACTGCTGTGGTTAGCAGTGTGCACCTGTGAGCTCCCTGCTGGAAAAATGCTCCTTCTCCAGCTGGACACAAATATTTGAGACAGGAGTATGAAAATGAGGAGCTGTACTCTGACACTGAACTTCTGGCAGCAGGGGCTGTGAGCAGAGTGCAGCTCGGAGGATGTGTCCCCATCGCTGAGGCTGTGCTCCTGCTCTGTGTGAGGACTAAAGCTGATGGAAATTCTGGCTGCTCAAACTGGAGCTGCTCTGCCTCTCCTGCCTGGGGGAGCTATGATAAATGCTCTGGATGTTTTATTGCATGTTCCCACTCTGGTTACCGGGGCCTTTGGCAGCCCAGCCCTGGGAGCAGCTGTGGGTTCACCATGGCCAGCCAGAATCCAAACCCAGCAGTGCCAGAGCCCAAACCCAGCAGTGCCAGAGCC